>NQFO01000260.1:0-41692 GCA_003991265.1 Pseudoperonospora humuli
GCAAGATGACACCACTGTACTCGTCTTCGAGCCGCAATCGTGGAATAAACCTCAGCGAGTAGTGGTTCGTGCTGTAGATGACGTCAACTCGGAAGTCGAATACGGGGGTCTTTATGACGGAGGACCGCTACTTCACTATGCAGAGAGCAAAGACATTCGATATCATACTCAGCGTCCTCAATGCTTTGACGTGTCCTCGGTTTGTCTAGTGACCAAAGCAAAGTTGCCAGCAAATCCAATATCAGTTCGAGTGTGTGATCTTACGAACGAGTGCAGCCTTTTCATTGGGCAATGAAGCATGTATCACAAACGTGAACACTAGACAAGTCCCCGCACGATTTGGCAGCCGATCGCTAGATCCTGGAAACCCAAACGAGATGTTACCAAATATGAGTTAAACAACTCTTTTCAACTTGCTAAAGGCTGTCGAATCCGACTTGAATCGGACCGCTCTAGCAGTCGCAGAGGTTGATATCAAGGCGGAGTTTACACCCCCACCATCTGAGCTACGGGGCTTTGTGCTCAGCTTTCTAGGGCTCATGAATGTTGACCAGGCTCGGAAAATGACTACAAATTCGAGATACGTCCTGTCCACAATTTGTGGTCCGATTAGAGACCATGCGCTGGGCATTTGAAAAATGGCCGACGGGGTATGTCAAGCGGGTGCTCAAGGCCACGTTTGAAATGTTCCCACAGAGCTACTCGCTCGAACAGCGTTTTGGTTCCAAGACAGTGTCCCTTCAGCTAAGCTCTATCCTCAATGGCATTCTGTCGATGGAGACGTCATTCCTTACAATTTCGTGCCAACCATACTCACCAGACCACAAGCGTCTCAATATCTTCTTAATTCGATCGTACAAAGCTCAACGCTTCTAATGCTTCGTCCATGCCAGGCTGAGTACAATCCCGAGAGAAAGATTGGGCGTGGCAACAATTTTGATAAAGGAGTGCGTGTGGATCGTCAAGGACCGTATGTGGATGGAGGACAGACGTGAAGACTTGAGTGGCCTATTGAAGATGTCTTGCGCTTTGCCGACGTGAAGATTACCATGGATACGTCTCAAGTGACACAGGAGATAGAGGCCTTGCAAGTGCCATCCGAGTTTGATCTTCAGGGCATTCCACGTTGTTCTATGGTCCCCTCTGCTCGTTTCCAAGCTGATGGGACCGATCCACTTGGACGTCGTGGCTATTGTGTGTATGCAATCGTTAACAAGACGACACAGGAGCGCTTGCTTTGCAACCTTACGGTATTGAAGCCATTGCTTGTGTTCACCTGATGCATTCCACAACAAGTGCAACTTGAGGCTGTGGACGATTGTCTCGATGAAGACACGACCAAGAACGGTCCTGTGACCTTTTCACAGGTCACACATACGATATCAAGCAACGATTCCATCTACTTGGCCCTTGCTTTGCCTCATGTCATGGTCAAAGTCGAAAGTGATGACGTTGCTGCAGTTCTTGTCTCGGAATTGACCCTGGATGTGAGCGAAGATGGCCATCGCGTCGCTCATTACTTTTTGCACCTCACTCGGAACCGCTAGCTGATGGGACTCTCGTGCTTTTGCCGTGGCTTGAGAGCACTTCCACTCAATGCTATCGCTTTAACCTGTGCAATGCTGACGCTACCTGTCACGAAGTTTGTCTTCACGCCACGAGACTGGAACATTCGGCAGAAAGTGACCGTCTTTGCTACCGACGATGATCTGGACGAAGACGAGATACACAGGACTGGCATTTCCCACGTCGTATCGAGTGCTGATCCCAAGTATCATGAGATATGAACAATCCCAACAATTGACGTGAGAGTGTATGACAATGATGATGCCTCAGGTATTACGATCGATAAGAAAGTGTCTTTGTGACGGAAGGTCTTGGAGCTATGGACTCGTATTCAATCACGTTAACCTCAGAGCCATTTGCTACCGTCTTTGTACTCATCACGAACGTTGCTACAGTCGAGAATCGAGCTCTTGTAAGCCCTGTTCAGCTTGTTTTCACCTGGTACGACTGGAAAATTATCCCAACGTGTGAATGTCACGGCATTTGATGACCAAACGCAAGACGCTGTGAGCGCTTCCAGTCTTTTGAGTCACTCGCTTCGTACCGATGACTTGATCTATGCTAAGCTCGATCATTTGCCGCCAGTGCACGTGTTTATCACGGACAATGACAAGTCATGTATTGAAGTCTCGACACGGGAGCTACATGCGATCGAGAGCAACTTGACTGTGCTTTCGTATCATGTTCGACTTACGTCCGAGCCATGGGCTTCTGTAATTGTCCAGCCAAATGCCAGTCATGACTGCTATCTGCGCCTTCCAACGCAACTCTGTAGCCGCATTGCAAGTTCGGCATTTTCCTTGATAGTATCGGACGAATTCTTAGATTGGTCAAGCGCGACGTTGCTGGAAGTCATTGGACTTCTTCTTGGCCTTGAAAGTCCTAGCAATCAAGGAACGAAGGCTCGTCGTCTTGCAAATACTGAAGTGGATCAGAATGCATACATCAAGACGAGTCTTGTCGCTGGCACAATATCGTACGGACACTGGAATCCTTAGCAGCCTACTTGAACGCCATCTCTTTTGTAAAGAATCCACACTCGACGTGCACACTCAATGGATCGGAGCCAATTTCGCGATTGAGTGTGTTTTCCATACACTCACAAGCTGCAATTGATCAATCAGCGACTGCAACGTCGTACACTGCGATAGCTCGTGGGACTCCACAAACGCTTGCACGCACAAGTAGATGTGTCATGAAAGCTTTCGAGTCGAAATGGCGTCTCGTAGCGGACAATACCAAGCCCAACCAGTGGATGCCGCTTCTTGCAGTCGCCATTCCTCACGAACGTGAGCAGCGCAACTTTTCCACATTCTGTCGTACGTGGGAGGCTGAAGGTTCACGTTGGTCCAGTGAGGTTTGTTACAAGGATGAGAGCAGTGGCACAAGTAGTTTGACAGTATGTTACTGTACGGAGCTTGCCTCGACGCTTGAAGTGCTCGTAACACTTGAAAAGCGCTTGGACTTCTATGCGCTGCGACCGGATTTGTATCGGAACGATGAGCCTTCTCTCGTTGTTAGTATCACACTTGTGGTCTTAGTTGGCGTCTTTGGAGTTGTGGTAAAAGTCGGCCAACGTCTCGATACACGCGATAGACAACGCGAGAAAGTTTTGAGGATCAAGCGACTCAATTGTGCCAAGTGGAATGAATTAGAAGGGCGGACACAGACTGCTAATGTGTTTGAAGGCTTTGATGCCTTTCTGAAGGCTCAAAGCAAGACGAGATCGGACACGCAGTCTATGGAGACAATCGCAGCAAGGGCGAATAGGAGCGAGTCGTCTTCCGTAAGTTTGTTTGACGGCAGTCGAGTGAACAATGAATTAATCGACACGACAGCACAGCTCCCTGACGAAGCTCGTTACCTTGTTTGGCTCATCAAATGCTGTGGATCGACAGTATCAATACGTGACTCTACTCTTTCGAGGGAGCAACTTGGTGCTGCTGCTTTTGGGGATTGTCTTGCTCTTTGCTGGAATGGAAGTGCAGTTTGTACTGAGTCGAACACCGACCGAACTTGTCTTGTATTTGTATGGCGGACCGCTTGGATTCGCTCTCATGGCTGGAGGTATCGTGATAGTTACAGGTGGAATCCTAGGAACTCTTCTCGCGAGACGAGATGCATCCAATGCAGCTCGAGCATCATACACGACGTTGCTTGGTATTGGACTATTGGCTCAATTGTTCAGTGCCATGCTTGCCTTTTATCTTGTCGAGAACTTACACATGACCCCACGTGGTGTGGCACTTGCATTACGCTCGCAATGGGACGCTTTGTCGTCTCATGATAAGACGCAGCTCCAGGCATCGTATGAATGTTGTGGCTTTCTAGCGATTAGCGAAGAAGCCGCGTGTCCTGAGCAAGCTCTTGATGCAGTGCCACCTCGAACATGTGCCGTAGTTCTTGGAACACAAGCGTCGCGCTTGTTTTCTCGCTCCTTTATCTACATTGAGATGGTCCTGTTTGTCGAAATGACTTGCATTGCATTGACCAACTTTCTCGTTCGATGGAGACGACTTCGACTCGTTCAACTTGCTACAACTGGTCGCACAGCTACTGCTAAAGCGAGCCTTGCTCGATCGCTTGTATCGGCTGCACTTTTGTGCTCCATATCGCCATTGTATGCTTTGTCTGCTTGTGCTGCTTGCGCTGGTGTACTCATTGGAGCCGATTTGCTACTGCAATGGGGTGTTATTGCTGATCCTCTCGTGTCTGTGTTGTTTGGTATCGACGTTGGAAGCTTTGTCATTGGTGGGGCTACTGTCTATCTACTTCTTACATTATGGACAATGCGAGCATTAGATCGACGTGATATACGAGCTCTCCGTTCTCTTCTTGGGCTATTACTGCTCCTCTTGCTCCTAACACTCGTCGTTTGTGTTTATTCCTCAAGCCTCGTGGCAAACTTTTCCTTGAATCCGTCCATTACCCGAGCAATTGAAGCAAAGTTTATGGCGTTGGCGAGATCAGACACAATCCTGAACGTCGAGATGACATTGGGGTGTTGTGGCTTTCGTGACGCCAAACAAGGCGCCTGCGTTGAGGACGCAAGACTTCCTAAGTGTCAATTCCAAGTGGAAAAGGCACTTGAGCGTGCTTTATCTCTCGCAAGAGATCGTCTATCAGGGTTTGCAATCGCCCAGACACTCTTGCTGGTGCTATTAGCTTGGCTGTGTGTACGACTACACGGCAGTGATGCGTCTAAGAGGAAAGGGCACATTTCTTGGCGACTTTGTATCAAGCGGTCCATCCTCCTCTTGCTCGTTTCAATAGCAGGCCTTGCTGCATTGTTGTGCTTCCTCATAGGCTTAGATGTAGCTGTAGGCTGGACGCTCTTGAGCTTGAGTGCTTTTCAAATAGTGTTTGCGCGGTCGATTAGCGCATCGTTGATGTTATACGGTGGGCTCGCCTTGTCCAGTCACGTGTATTTGATGCGTGCAGCTCTACGAATGGCGCGACCACCTTGCCGGCTTTTTAGATGATCAATGGAGTCACCTCACTCCATCAACACTGAATGCAATAGCACTCAAGCTTGCATGTTGTGGATTCAATGACCCCGTGGTCGTAGAAGGCAACGGCGTCGTCTACGATCGTCCAGCATTCGGATACCCCGGGTGTTCACTGGCAATAGCACGAGGTTGCAAAGACTTTCTGATGACTGAAGTTGAATCGTCTTTTGCATGGCTCTTTGTGTTCCTCTTAGCACTCGCAGTCTTGGAGATTGGAGTGCTTGTCGCTAGCATCGTCGTGCTACATGACGTCCGAAAGCACGAGGCAGAAGCGTGGTTTGCTCTTGCAAGCAGATTGCGCTATGCGAGCGAAAGCTTTTGCCGTGATTTTCAACGGTACCATGTTCTCGTGTCAATCGGCACCAGGTTTGACGCTCGACTTACTCGAGCACAGCGTGCGATAAGTGTCCTGTGTGCTTGGGCAACATCACTTGCAGTGTATGCGAGATACTTTGCCACAAACGGGTGCTATCGAACGTCATTAAAGACGTGCAGGCAGCCGAATGTACCGGAGTTCCTCGGTCTTGGCCTTCTGTACGGTGGACTCCTTGGTCATGTAGCGCAGACGAGTATTCTTGCGTTATTCAAACATGTGCGTCACCGTGCAGACGATGAGACGAGGGAGATTGCGAGAGCTCGACAGCGCAAGGAGAAAGTGCTGCTGTTCCGGAAGTCGTGGTTTCAACGACATGGACCGGATCGCTACAAATCGACAGACCACGCAGCTCTCACAAACGAGGCATCAACGCTCGACACACGGCAGGCAACGACTGAAGAGCGATGGTTTGTATGGCTTACTCGATTTGTCGCTCTAGCATTTCAAATGTGTGGCGTGCTCTTGTTTCTCGGAGGTTGTGCACTTGCGTCATTGTTCGCTTGGGCTACAAGAACTCTCTTTATGGTTTACCGCTTGACGAAGACGTCGTGAAGCTACTTGGGATTGCCACTGCACTTATCGTCGTCGCATTGATCGCAGCGTTGGCTGATGATCTACGACAGCAGCGGATCAAGACAAGACAACGGCGAAAGGGGACTCCCGTGATAATGACGCTGAGAATTGTGACGATCGCGGAGCCTTGCTGTTTGTTGTGTTTTATGATCCATCAAGTCGTGCAGGACGACGCCAATGCATTGAATAGCTGGAGTGTACGTACTACAGGGTTTAGCGTTGCGGAACGTCTTGAACTTGCATGGAGACAAGAGCTTGCAAGCTACACGAAGGATAGCATTCAACGAGAGTTGCTATGCTGTGGGCTTAGAAACTCTACCGACGCGCCATTCTATCCGTGCCCCAAAGGTGAATCTGTTCAAGTCACGTATGAAGCTCTGAGTGTCAGTGGTGCCATTGTAAGTGAGACCAAGCAAGAGGTTGCTGCGTTATCGGGATGTCGCGCGGCAGTGCTTGCTCGGTTCCATACTGGTGCAGACATAGCGACCTCCTGTGCGCTGGCATTGGCAAGTGTGCTGCTTCTTATTGCACTCACTGCACTCTTTCTCGCGCGCGAGGTAGCCATCTCGAAGGACGTTAAGCTCAAGTTCCGAGTGCTAGATCCAATGAGTGACGCGAAGAGAGATGTCCGCGAGACGTTTGAGACTGTTGTTAAACTCAAAATTACTGCTCCAAGTCGTGGCAAACTACGCTCACAGCTACTCGCGTCCAGTCTAGACAGCGTCGCGCCTTCGGTTGCTAGTGAGCTGGCCGTCGTACCGCTAAAACACGAGCACGTATTGAGTTCTACGAATCAAGAAGTGCATGGCGTCAAGGAGTTGAATAGCGGCACCGATGACAGCTCGAGCGTTCCGTACCCAGCGTCTGTAGTGTATGTAGTCTTCGTGATTTGTCTCGTATGGTTGGTGGTCATGGCTTATGTGGTGGCAATGAGTGCGATAGAGCTTGGTCTGACCACTTCATGGCACTGTGTATTGGCGTGGACAGTAGGCATCTTGATGCAAGAGATGGTGGTCGAGCCGATACTGATCTTTACTGCAATCGTCGCTCGTACGTTGCATGACTGGTGGTCTCAGACGCTCCTTGCTCGACTTATTCGTCGAGGGTGCGCTCTGCTACGCGTTAGCCCACAAGATGTCAAGGACCTAGAGCGTGAGCAGTGCAGCAGGTCGCTCCTGCTCTACGATCGCCTCCGTTATGCCGCTGCGGTGCGCATTCAACGCCGCTTAATGACGCAAATAGCGCGTACGCGCTACTTACGCCAGCGTCGAGCTCACAAACAGGAGCACCATCAATTCAGAGACGAGAGATTCTTCGCAAGGCATTAACGCACTTTAGCGACGAAGAGATCGAAGCCTTTCGCTTGTTGTTTGCAGCAGCAGATGTAGCTCAACTAGGCTTGGTCTCGCACACAACGATTGCTCAGGCCGTGTATGAGCTGGGTGTGCATGTGCCAGTGGCAAAAGTTCACGAGCTGCTGGAATCCTTTGATCCAGCGTATGCGGCCCTCGTTGACTTTGAGCATTTCCTCTATGGCATGCATTGCATCCGTGTGCATCATCAAGAGCTACAGACACAAGCCACAGAGAGTGCAAAGGTGACAGCAAGCAAGCACATTGACGACGAAAAGTTTGTGACCTCGTCGGATCGATTTGGTGCTCGTGCAGACCCACGAGCAGAGCTTTTGGTAAAGCGGCAGAATCTAATGCGTGAATTGCGAACTTGCCGCGAGTCACGTACGCACAAATTGATGCGCAAGACACGTGGTAAGCTGCCGCCATTGGCTCAGCGTAGCAAGAGCACAAGACCCCCGACAATTGATGAAACAAGCGCTGAACTACATGGAGTTGTAGCAGATGATGTGCCGAATCACCACTTGTCACCTAGGACGCATGCGCTTGAATCCATTTTGAAAAAGAAACATCAGGCGCGACTGCAGTCAGAGAAGCGCGTGGACGATAACATGCACGCGACTACAAGGACAAGACTGACGCTGGACGCAACAAAGCCATCATCGCTTACAAAACGTGCACTTCAGAGCATGGCTCGCAAAAAGAATGCAGCGTCTCAAGGGAGGACGCGTACAGCTCGATTTGATGTAGCACTCGCTGACACGACTGAAGGCACAATAACAACCGACGACAAGGAAGCGCAAGGCATCGAGACAATCGCTGTCGTTGATGACGTTGTTAAAAAGCAAACAAATTGCAAAGACGTGTCAATGGAGCCTTTACCAAATGTGGTCAAGCGCAGTGCAGTAGCAATGGTGCCTGACTCAAGAGCGTCGAAACGAGTGAAATCTGCAGCCAAAGTCGTCGAGGAAGCCAAGCCATTTGGTGCATATATGCTCCTTACGAAGCAGTCCCCTTCTCTACACCACCATCAGCTTCAGACAGCAACAAGTGAAGAACAAGACGATCAAGTTGCATCGCATCTAGCGACACCACCGAGCGGTAAGTTGAGTCATGGCCTCAATGTATTAGAAAAGGCTTGACTGAGGAAAAAACATCAAGGACGGACTTAACCGGCGTTGACTTGAAGTTGCCGTTGGTTAACCGAAATTTCGAAATTTCATACAAAACGCTAGTTTACTGAATTCTTATATTTACCATCTGCCACCTTATTCCGCATCGCACATATCCCACATCCCGGCAACCAACTCCCTTCCCGCTCCGCGCTGCCCATGCGTGTCGATGTCTACTTCATCCTCAGCTACTGACTATCAAGCGGAAGATGGACTCGTATTCCTGCCGCAGGCGTCTTCTCCACTCGAACTGCTATGCGTAACACTGTACCTGACGCTAGCGCTCGTGTCTGCGTGTCGCGCGCTGTCTCTACTGCCACTTTCACCTCGCCAGACCGCGACCTTCCAGCGAAGCACGTTTCAACGCCTCATGGTTCTCTTTGCACTCACACGTGCTGCATCGTTCGTGAATCAGGGCGTAGCGCGCAATTTGCTGAACCGCGCGGCGCTTTGTCTCTTCTTCTCGCTCGTGCTCTTCCAGACGCTGCTGTGGCTCGACATCGCGAATCCCAAGATCTCTCAACGCTCTAAACGCATCTGGGTGGCCTTCATACTGGCTAATGGGCTCTTCTACGCCACTGTACTGGGGCTTTCAGTGCTGCACGAGACCGAGGTCGCCGAGGCGCATCACGCTAATTCGAGACTCGACCGCTCCACTCTTTGGACCGGCGTGCTGCCCGTGCTCTTCATAGCTACCGGTAGCTTTGTGAGCTCGCTGGGCCTCGTCTACTCGACGTGGAAGATGCGTCTCCGTGTGGAGCGTGTGCTTAAACCGTCTGGTGACGGTCTACGACGCCGTCTGGATGAGCGAGTGGAGAAGAAACTCACGCGCGCGCTCCGGTTCACAGTGCTTGTCATGAGTGCCTGCTCCGTGCTCTTCCTGTTGCGGACACTTATCTATATCCAACGGCCGTTCTCTCATCAGGGCTGCGGAGATATCCATAATGCGGACCTATGCATCCTGCTGGGCTACGCCATTCCAGAGATTGTGCCGTGTGCTCTCTTTTTAGTGCTCATGTGGGAGGCAGAGCCCACGCTCGAGCTCCCGTCGAGAAGAAGCTTGAGCTTCAACAAAGGACGAGTTACATCCGAGACAACGCCGCTGCTAGAACCGGGAGGGACGCCACAGCCACTTCTAGTGGTGACAAAGAACATAATTCATAAAGTCGGCAGCGCAAAGGCAATTCACAGTGTAGCGCCAAACTCGCCACCGGGTGGATATTTGACGGTTGGACGACGACCGAGTCCACTATCTTTGGGTCTTGGAGATAGCGTACTACATCGTGCTAGACGACAATTGGAGCTGGTGGTGCGCCAGCATTTGGGTGGAGGACACAATGAACAACAGCCAGTCGACGGGATTGATTGTGCAAGCAGTGCGTTTGGCTCACCCGCCGATTATGAAAAACTGTCAAAACCGCCAAATATCGATGACTACTCGAGACGACCGGTTTCTTCTACGCCTTGTGCGTGGTTGTCTTTCCAGTGCTTCAATTTGACGTTACCATCAAAGTCATCGGTGAGAGCCTCATCGTTTGTGGTGGTGCACTTGATGAATGCCGAGACAGGCACGGTGCTCGCTGAGATTGGTCGAACCGAAATCTCGTATTCAGAAGACCCTTGTTTTCACATGATGCTGGCTGTGGAAATGTGCCAGCATGATGTGCTTCGCGCGTCAGTGTACTCGGTTCGAAATCCAAACTCACTAGCAGACTTGAATAGTCAGTGGCTTGTTGGCGATCCACTTGTGCCGGTATCATCATTTATGACGGGTGCAGCGCCTGCTATTGGACGTGCCTCTATTTTTCCGTTGTACTCCCCTCTGTCGCGGACACGATCTTCGGGCGAAATTGTTGTCCGTTGTGAAGCAGATGTGAAAGGAATACATGCAGGGATGTCTGATGGCGGACTTGAGCGCATCACTCGGTCGTTTATGTACATCGGGGCCAAAGGCGCCGACACTGAGGATGTGTCACCCAATAATGACTTGGCATACTCCGAAATTGCTCAGCAAATGATCAATCTTGCGTCTACTTCCCAACGCGCTCAAGGCAAAATGCTGGTCGAAGAAGAACTGATTGAGAGTGTGTATACGTGGGAAGTACCATACCAACTTCTTCAGTTGATATTATCAGATTTGCTAGTGAAGCTTGATTCACTAAAGCGTGAGATTGCGCTTGAAGACGGCGATGACAGTTCATCATCAACTCCATCTAGTCAGCTCTCGACGCCTGGAGTTGGTGGTTATCCAACGCCCATGATGGTTCCTTCTTCTCCAAGGGCACTTGGTGCTGTACAAGAAAATAGAACGGACCATACGACACATTTATGGGAGGACGAAGAGCCTTTTCGGTCGGCCACATCTGAAGTCAGCTCCACGTTTGTGCCAGAAAATCGAGCAAGACCAGCGACCAGCATAGGAATGCTCTCTGAGATGATCATTCAGATCCAAGATGATGTGATTGAACGGAAAAAGCGAAAATGGCGTCTTGAGCTTGTGAAGACTATGGAGCAGTACATCTCGGAGGTCGAGGACTCGATTTTGCGCTACGGGGCCACTCAACACGCCGGGCTCACCTTCAAACCAAGCACGATGAAAGCAGACGCAGACTTGCGCTTTTTGGCGCTAAACCTTCATCAACAATTGATGACGGTTGGCAATGCAGCCCCAACATCAGAAGAGGACGTACAATTTGGTGATGAAACGAGTGCAGCACGCTATGCTCGTCTTGTCAATTCGTTTGTTGGGACGATCATGTCGTCACCTCTGCACTTGCCGAGAGAATCAAGTTTGTGTGGGCATCAGGCTGATCTTGATTCGATGCAGTTCATAGGCAATGACGAAAATGACATGAAAGATATCGTGTCACCCTCTTCGCCTGAAGAATCACCACTCGAGCCTGTGGATGCACTCCGTCGGCGTGTAATTTCGCTTGATTCAGCCGAGACAATTGTCAATAAGGGAGCTTCTGGTATAGATATTGCAGTTCCTTTTGAACAGAGAAAGCTGGCTGAAATCATTGTAGCAATGGGAATCACTGAGGAGGACTTCCAGGACATTTACGAGCTGGGCAAAAATGTTGACGTATCCGATGCACTGCACATGGTAGCTGCCGCAGCGTCAGGCTGCTCAGAAAATGAAGCAAAGCTGGCTAGTGAGTGCTACTTGTCGTCGCAGGGTTTGGAGCTGAAGAAGGCGCCGACGACGATTGGTACGAGTGCTAGTGAACAAGCCCCGTTTTACAAGCACCGAATGTACGGCACTACGACAGTAGGAGCTTTCGCGGCGCATGTATACGGGTTTAAGAGTGGCGGCGTGCGTCAGATGCGTGGAGAGTTAGAGCGACTACATACACGCTTGGTAAAAGCAGCGCAGGCGAGTTCCGATCTCACGATGGATGCATTGGAGCGCAAGTACAATGAGCTAAAGTGGGATGTTGAGCGTCGACTTGAGGTGGCGTTCTGTCAGGCGATGAGTGCACTAGTCACTTGTTTCCAGCAAACACTTTACGTGCATACGCACGATCATCGTGACCTTGGGCCTCATCCATTGAAGGCCAGTGGCGTCGACTACCTCGAAATGCTTACGAGGGTTGGATTTTTGTTCTCTGTAGAGAGCTTGCTGTCAACATACGGCAATGAGTTAGGAATGCTAGGTGATACGGAGGCAGCCGTCAAAGAGCTTGGACGGGTTCACATTAAGCTGCGACCTGTGAAATCTCCGCGTGCTGCGGCTTTCCGCGTCTCTATCACTTCGGGACCATCAGGCCTCGTGATCGAACTCCCAATCATTACACGTCATGCGAGTGAGTTTCCCGATCGCAGTATGCATCGAGTTCCAGGACAGGACGCAGTCTCAGGGGCTATATATCTGCCATTATCGACGCCAGAGCAGAAGACGCGTGCGAAGTTTTTGTTTCAGAAGCCTATTCGAGTGGTACCTGTGATCTTTTCGCAGGGAATGAATGAAATGCAGACAGTTGCAAACACTGTGGGCATAGATTCGCTACAGAAAGAGATCAATGCCGAAAACGTGGTCGAGTTGGAGGCATATGTCAACAACTTTGCTAAGTGGGTCTCCAAAAAACAGCTCCGCGATCAAGCGTCGACTCCGATTTACGATGCCGACGACCTCGATCGCATCCAGACGTCACTGGTAGCTCTCAAATCTTGTATCCAGCTTTCAGGGCGATCCAAGCGCATGGCAATTCTGAGCTTGTCGTCATCCATCGCTCGTTCTGTTGGCGGCGGCCGTGTGACGATGTGCAAATCAGCCAAAGATCGGACCTCCATGTCAATTACACTCGAAGAAGCAAACTTGCTGGCACGCCTACATGGTCTTCTCGCGGACGATGTTGAAGCGTTCACAAATTTGCTTCGTACTTATGGTGTTCGTCGTGAGAATGCGCGAAAGAATATCGGCAAAGCGCAGTATTGCTTCAGTGCGCTACAGAACTATATGCTGCCGCCGGGCTACCAATGTCCGCCAGGTACAGGAGGGGGCAGTCGGGCGTATTCCTAGAACGGCATTGTGGTGACGATACATTGAAGTCAAATTTTGATGGGCTTTAAGTTATGTTTCGATATTTTCTGTTTAACTAAAGCAGAACTACGAATGAGGACGTGGAAGGCGCTGATAAGAAGGTCTCAATGGTCCGACGCGAGAATGTCTTGCATCGACATAGTGCGAGGGGGAGCGTGTGACTGTCGTAGCTGCTGGACGCTTCCTTCGTAGGTACATTGCACTGCTGACGTGTCTTTTTTAAAATTTGTGAAGACGGATGCGTCGACGAGTAAGCTTAAGGATGGCATGAGTGACGGCGTTGGTTTTGAGGAAGCGCTGGCTTGCATGGAAAGCCTTGGTGCCGTCCAGGACTTACTCTTCAGACAAACATTCGCAGTCAGAAAGGTGACGTCTGCCTCTTTGCTTGGACTGGCATGTTGGATTTCGAAATTGAAGCTATGTGCCATCGGTGGCGGTGTTAGCAATGGTGCTGTTGGAGACAATGGAGGGGATAAGGGTGCCGTAGCCTGCTGCTGTTGCATCGGCGCGCTGAGAATGAAGCTGCACTCATCTGACTCAGACATCCGCTCATCATCGTCCGAAACGTTTGTGGTGGTGTTGGAGAGCGTTGGGGAAGAGCACCTGGAGTTTGTTTGCACAAAAGTCATCGTAGATGGAATCGCTTTTTGCAGTGACGCGAGATCTAGCTGGGGCATCTTCACTTGCAGCAAACGTTTAGCGCTGGCACCGCGAAGGTTGGGAGCATTGAGATGGAGTACAGCCGTGGGTAGGGACGACTCGTCCTTCTCGAGTTTGCGTCGCAGGTTTTCTATAGCCTCTTGACGGATCCGTTCGACATTTTTCTCGCTTCGGAAACCTAAGTACGGCCAGCGTCGAATTCCTAACGAGCGGCAAACGCGAATGAGCGTGCGGCTGCTTATGCCAAGATCTTCAGCGGCTTTCTTGGCGGTAAATGTGAACAGGTCGGCCAGTACGTCGAAGGACAGGGTCTTGATGCCATGTCTTGTATGGACACGGACGACGTATGAAGCGTAGGACGCTGCTAGAGCGCATTTGCGGCGGAATGGGCTTGACAAGAACGGAAACGTTGCTGCTGCTGCCGCGATGCTGTGCTCAAAAGGTAACGGGTTGGCCATGATACCGTTGTCGGTGGAAGATCGAGTGGAGGAATTTGCGCGATGACTGTACCAGAGAATGTTGGTTGTGATGTGCCACAGCAAATTTGGTTGTGGCGGGCAGTGTGGGCCTTTGGTCGGATTTTGTGGAGGAGCTGAAGACGATGGTGATAGGGAGGAAAGACTGTTGGAAGAAGAACTACGCTGAAGAGATCGACGTGGCCGACGTGGTGGTAACTGCAAGGGCTCTACGCCATTCTTCCACCCTTTTGCGTCTTTCTAAGGTTCTGCTGGGTTGTCTTACAAACTGTGCCGAAAGTGACACACGCGACGGTTTTGTCGTCGTCTCGGATCTTCGATGGAACTCGCGCGCAACATTGCTGGACCGCCAAGTCGTCACACTGAAATGCCGTCGGTTGAGCGCTCGTTAAACTGAAGCGGTCAAGTTTACGGTTGGGAAGAGATCTGCAAGCAGCTTTACTCGATATAATAAAGGGAACTACCGTAGTCTGGTCGCGATGATTTTTGTACCACGCCTCGATTACCCAAAGGACGTTTGGAAGACGAGACTTGGGTGCGCGACTAACGCCGAAAAGGCCTGTCCCTCTGGCTGGGTCCCTTCGGGACTAAGTTGAGTGTCTGATCGTCGCGTATGGAGGAGGAGCTCCGAATTACATAAGAAGACAACGTACTGGTGCACGTGTAACGAAAGAATCCGAAGGTCGACCAACCACTGGCCCAGCAAGCGACGTTGAGGGACAAAGCGTCACATTTGTATATGGATTGAAAAAGCGAACAGTACGTATCTTTCCTACAGCAAAAGATCGTTGCACTTTTGACTTCGATGGCATGTTAACGCGACTCACTTAAGCTTTGTGACAGCACTTGCAGTTACGAAACGGAAACTGCAGACCACCAAAAACACGTGAGTGATTGATGTCCGACTGGCCACGAGACTGGTAAAACTCACTACAGGAGGACAATAAACT
This sequence comes from Pseudoperonospora humuli, assembly GCA_003991265.1. NCBI lineage: Eukaryota > Oomycota > Peronosporomycetes > Peronosporales > Peronosporaceae > Pseudoperonospora > Pseudoperonospora humuli. The sequence goes on from NQFO01000260.1 coordinate 15,178, forward strand.
AGTATCTATCTATCTAACGCACGGTCTACTTAACCTTTTTGTCCAAGTTGGAACATTTGGAACGTTGTCGATTTGGGCTCTGCTGAATAGTAGAAGGCCCTGCTGCTATGTTTCCACTGATGAACAATCTGATAATTGCTACTACTTGATTCACATCATGCAGGCATGTCCCAACCATTCACCAATCCTCTCCTAGCGCTCGAAAATATTGTGGCTTTCTTGACTGTGACCCAAATAGTAAACGAGATGCGCCAAAACTTTGCCACTCGACTGTCTTCGAACGACTACACCGTGGTTTGAGATATTAGGAATGGTGCACAGAAACTTGAGGGAGATAGCAGACATCCTCGGACAAGAAGCGCGCTACGATCCAAAAGAGAAAAATTGTAGCCTGATCGCGACGGCTATGACGGCGCAAGCGCACCATAGAGGGCATCGACGGACGCATAATTGACCGAGTGGAACATGCATTCAAGACGTGGTGAGGCATCGACGGAAACCACGTGTTTCGGTGCGCATCTTGCCAAGTTATGCTCGATCGAGGTATAAACGCTATCAAGAACATCAGAACATGTCGCGGCTGAGATACATGTTTTGTCGGCGTACTCTTCATGTCTGACAGGCCTATGAGCTTAGCAGTTTGGCTTACTTTTGTTATCTGTAGGCTGTCCTCGTTGCAAACCTTGTTGTGTTCAGTGTCTTGTTAATAGAGTCAGCCATGACAGGCTTGCGGCTTAATCCCACTTCATTTACTTTATTACTTACATGGGTCTGCAATGTTGTTCTTTTGCTAAAGAGCCCCGAGTCCAACACCATCGAAGCCACTTCCCGAGATCTCCATGGCCTCTGCAGTGGCCGCTTCGTCATACGCTCGACGAATGCCAGCAGCAGATGACGTGGTCTTCTGCTTCTTGATTTTAACAGACTTGGAAAAACCCACCACGTTCTGCAAAAATACTTTGTTAGCTGCCGTCCATATTGAACACGTGAAAGCAAGGTCTCCACGTACAGTGCTCACGCCCATCTTCTTGCACAGTGCCTCCGCCTCCGCCCACTTGAGCACGCCGTACTCGAGACACCACTTTTGTCCCATGCGGCTGTCTGGCCGCTGCAGCAGCAAACTCTCGTAGAAGACGCGGTCAGCAAAACCCTGTCCCCACGCGAGTAGAGATCATAAGGATTCATAAATCAGGCAAGTCCAGAGTCAAGCGCAGAAAGAGCTCTGCTTTTGTGGCATCAGGTGTCAGTGTCTGCCACCAAAACTCACCGGTGACGGCGTCGGATGCTTCTGACCAGGCTTGCGGTTTGCCTCCTGCTCTTTGGACCACTCTTCCTCTTCGATCATTTTGATTGAAAATGCGGCGGAAAAATGAAAGTAAATGTCACTCTGCTGAGGTGATAGTGGCGATCAGTCTGCGACGTGTGCAACTTCAACCTGTACCATAGGTCGCGCGCTACGTCAACAGTGCCGTGAGCTTCGGCTCATCGAGGGAGCGTCACTGCAGCTCACAGGCTGGACAGAAGTATCCATTCTATTTGTCTCTCCGGGTCACAAGGGTTTGAACAACTACACCACGGTCGACTCGTTGACGTATGTCTTGCCAGTGTGGAGTTTGGAAGAGCTTCAAGATTACAACCTACTGCTTGATAATGGTCTCAAACTAGCAGAAGACGTTGTGATCTCGAGATACGACAAGTTTGGCGGAATTTCAAGATTCAGCTTTACTGTGACGGAGTGCGAAAACGAGAGAAAACTGAGGGAGGCTATCGCCACATTCAGTGCGTTGGATATCCACACGCTTCTTCGAGCACAGTGAACAGAGCCGTACACGTCCTCGTTTGTGCAGATTGAACCATCTGTGACAAAGCATCTCGTATATCTTGCCTCGAAGGGTAGAAGTTCTCCCTGAGTCATCATTGGCGTGTGTGATTGCAAATTCCGATATTCTTTGTAAACTGTCTTCGTCCACTTTAGCAACGATCTTCGATGGAGGTGGATAAAATCCAAATAAAAATGCGAGCGAAAATCGATTTTCGCATGGTGGACGCGATAGTTTCCGTCTCACAGCAAAATTACTTTTAGCGTAAGAAATGAGTCGATCGTTCCGGAAAACATGCTTATGGTATGGCTCTCCGCTCTCGATGAGATTCGTGCAGTTCCTGGACGCTTGACTTACTTCCGGCTGACGTCAACAACATTCGGTACGTTGGATGCATTTATCTTGGATGGCAAAAACGCTAGATGCTATGGCTTGCAGATGACCCTCAACTTGGATCATGGAATCAAAGCTGCACCATTGAACAGCTTTTTGCGCCGGCTGGAGGATATTGGCATCCCCATGTATCACTTCTATTTTGGTTTTATGGTTCTAAGCAACTTAGCGTCCTGCTATCAGAGGCAAACGATCGGAACCAAAATCAATGATATCTACCAGAGACCAGGAACGCTCGCGAGTGTGAAACAGTACGTTGTTGTATTAGACGTGTTTGCTGAGAGCAATTAAAGGAGTTTACAGTACAGGGACATGGAAACATCTTGTATCCTCTTTATCTTCTTTTAACTTGTCATCATAACGGATGTTAAGACATAAAAACTGATACTTCTTTTTTACTCTGTGTCTTGAATTCGCTCAAGTCTGGAAATTTATTCTTGATGTATTCAATGCACATCCAATTGATATATTGCTCATCGCTTTCAGCAATCCACTTTGCGCCTTTGTTCTTATGTTTGCCCACACCTCATATATAGCTATCGCCTCCATCTTAAAATATACCGTGATAGAAACGTATGATACCTGAGTCTTCGGATTGTTGGCTATATAGTCATCGACAGTATGACGCATCTCGATCATATAATTCCTAAATAGTAGGTATGACTATACACTTGATAGTATTTAGGGAATTTCCGTGATCGAGGCCATTTCACAGACTAATCCCGAATCGGAGCCATTTTATTTCTCATTTGGCAAACGTTGCGATCTAGCCCTTTTTTTGCAAAATAGTATCAATATACTAAGGACGTCAGGCAACGCCATAGAAAACTATCAGTGTCAAAAGTATAGCCAAGATGTGACCTGTAAATAAACTTTGTGTTGTATCTAAGCCGTAGTGCGGTAGGCAAATCCAGAAGATTGAAGAACATCAAGTTTGCAGTCCGACACTGGGGCAACGAATCGCCGACGACCCTCTTTCGTGTTCTTACAACCTTGGTAGCGACCAAGCTCACGCTGTGTCGAGGCGCGCATACTCTTTGCACTTTTCGTGAGCGCGATTTAAAGCTTTCTCACGAGTTCTGATGGGCAAATATTTACTTAGGATACGCTCCATAAGCACTAGTTGTTATAGAATTTCGCAATATTTGTTGTGACTAGGCCAAAGTGCGGTTTTGGAAACATCAGACTGCTTACAATGAAGAGGCCAATGAGGTAATGTTTATTGTCAAAGTACACATAGATCTTTGATGTACAACGTGGCAGCTCTGTTAATCTGCTAGTAGTCTTCATAGAGCTCAAGGAGCGCTGGCAACGTCAAGTCTTAGCATATGAGTAAAGGCGCCTATCAAATTATAATAATTGATCTCGAGTCGCATGTTCTGTATAATGAAAAGTATGCGGTAGCTGTGATGAACGCGAGGAAAAATGGAGGTTAGCGCATACAAGCCACGCCTAAGCGAACAAAGTTATAGGTGTTGATATTACTTACATTAGAAAGTTGGTTGAGATTTATGTGTTAAAAACGGGTATGAGTGCTTGAATTCAAACCCGTTCGGTTGAAGGGTAAATGACAAAAAGTGATAATATCATCAGAGCTGTCTGATCAGGAGACAAAATTCTGATCAGGGATCCGCCGCTTCCTCGGATAAAAGAAATGTGGTCCACGTTAAACAACGTTGACAAGTAAAACAACCCATGGCAGACCAGCGACTGTGCATCGCCATGTGCTGCGACTTCTTCTATCCTCGCTTGGGCGGCGTAGAGATGCACATGTGGTCTCTCTCTCAGTGTCTACTGCGTCGTGGTCACAAAGTCATCGTGCTCACTCACGCTGTTCCAGGACCAAGCAGAGGCAGCTCCCGAACTCCCACACGACGCTCTGGAGTGCGCTACATGACACATGGTCTCAAAGTCTACTACCTGCCAGTGACGCCTATGGTAGACAACGTGACATACCCAACTTTCATCAACCACCTGGCTCTCTTTCGAACCATTTGTATCCGTGAGAAGGTGCAGATCGTCCATGGTCACCAAGCCACGTCCACCTTCATGCACGAGTGTCTCCTTCAGGCCAAAGCTCTGGATCTGGGCATCAAGACAGTGTACACAGATCACTCACTCTTTGGCTTTGCAGACGCTGCAAGTGTCCACTTGAACAAAGTCATGAAGTTCTCCATGTCCACGGTGGATGCCGCCATTGGCGTCTCCCATACATGTCGAGAGAATTTGGTACTCCGAGCTTCACTGCGTCCAGATAAAGTGGCAACAATTCCCAATGCTGTGGACACGACTAAGTTTACTCCACCAATTGTTGCAGCACGCAAGCCCGATGATCTGATTACGGTCGTGATCATCTCGAGACTAGTCTATCGTAAAGGAATTGATCTCGTAGCAAGAGCGATTCCGTTAGTGTGTGCGCAAGACTCGAGAGTGCAATTTCTGATTGGAGGAGATGGAGCAAAGCGGCTACTGCTTGAAGAAATGAGAGAAAAGTACCGATTACATGACCGAGTGACGCTGTATGGGGCGGTGCCACACGCTCAAGTGCGGGATGTGCTGTGCCAAGGACACATTTTTCTCAATAGCTCACTGACTGAGAGTTTTTGCATCGCTATTCTGGAAGCTGCGGCCTGTGGACTCTTCGTCGTGAGCACGCGAGTTGGTGGAGTGCCAGAGGTGCTACCCCCTGATATGGTGCAGTTTGCTGCGGACATCACGCCGGAGGCGCTGGCACAAGCGGTTTTGGCGGCTGTGCCGCGATTAGCAGCTGTCGATAGACAGGAATTCCATGACCGTGTGGCAAAGATGTATAACTGGAACGCTGTCGCTGTGCGAACCGAGAAAATATATGAGAAGGTGTGTGCACTTCCGGACAGCTCCTTGCTTCATCGACTGCAGCTTTACCACGGAATTGGTCCAGTGGCGGGGTTATTGGCCTGTGTCATGGCCGCTGTATTGCATTTGTATGTGGCGTTTCTCGAGTGGTGGCAGCCTGCTGACGATATTGAGTGCGCTTTGGACTGGACGCCGAGAGTTCGACACGGTGATGAAAACGTGAAAAAGGTGGAACCGGATGACAGGGAACGACACGGTTGACTCACTACGACATGAGCGCACACTCAAAGGACGTAGGAAATCTCTTTGGAGCGGACGATGAAGCCAGCTGGATATTTACTCTGCCGCCTTGCCCCAAGCCTCGAATACCACGTCTGAACCACATGCCACCGGCGTGCTTTTCTCGCATTAAGCGCTGCCTCCTTTCCCTCAGCACCTCCATCAGCTTCACGTTTCTGGACGTCGTGGTCGCAATGCAGATAGAGACAGTCAATCGTTGCCGCTATTGTAGAAATGCTACATGTGGTGCCACGCGAGCGAGATGTGTTTGTATGGGGCCAGTAGTCTAAGGGGAGAGCGCCTCGAAGAATTGCAACCTGGCGTTCAGTATGCGGTAACCTGATGGCCACCTACACGGCCAGTCATGCAAGCATCGCGCTCTACCCAATGATGGCATCGTGACACTATAGGAGCTAGCCAAATCACGAGTTTATTCTGCATTTGGTGTACTAAATTCAGTCTTTGTCCGACTTCTTCCTCATGCTCTATGACGACTTCACTACCACTATACACAAAGCGTCAAGGATGTACCATTTGGATCATGAAACCACATGCCTGAGGCTATTCACGACACAATTGCTGACATCGAGTCTTATCTTGTAGTCATAGAAATGACGCACTGTCTGCCCACATTCCAATAAAGCAATATTACTAGCAAGAAAACTACCACGACAACGATGGACGAGTGCTGTTCCGGTTGCTCGAGCGCAATCTGCGCTGGATGCTGCATCACGAGCGGCGACGTGATCTGTAGACCCATGTGCGATGCCTGCTCTAGGTGCTGCTGTGGTGACCACGGCTTTTCGTGCTGTACAAGACAAGAGAATACGCGCAGACGGCAGGCTTCCAGTCGAAATGACCCCATAGGTGAAATTGCAACAGTGCCAGTCAAGATTCAGCCGGTGACTCCTCGACTGGAAAGCAGCGCAGACCCCGAACGAGTTTAGAACGAGTCGATCGTAAATGCGCTTAGCTAGAACTCGATGTAAGCAACAGACTAGCTGAATTGATACTGCATTCTTACACCAACTAAGAAGTACGCAATGTTGCTCAAATTGCTCCGTATATGCCCAGGTTGTGCATCAAAGATGTGAGCACGAGCTCTGGAAACACAGTGTAGACTCAAGCAGTACCACGCCCCAGTAGTCCGGGCTCTCCAATGACGTTTGACACCTCCTATTACATCACAGTGTTACAACTCCCAGAGTTAGCGACGAGCATCATCTTGCAGTAGTGCAATCCACTCTGAACAACGTACCAGGAGTGTTGGCCATCGACCAGTCTCAAGTTTGGAGAAGACCAAGTTGTCTGCAGTCGTCAATCTTCGATAAGCAAGTAATCAACTACCTCTGAAACTCCTCCACGTACCGTTAAAGTAAATCTCGAATGCCCCTGATGCCGTCAAACTGCTAGCCGCAGTTCCCATAAGCATGATGACGACAAAGGCGACAATACGGTTGTTCTGCATCCAACGCAATAGCGCCATGTCCATTCCAACGGCTGGCAGTAGCTGACAGTCACGACAATGAGCACTCACTTTTCCCTTTTCTCGCACTCTATCCAATCAACTTTCTTCTCGCTACACTCACATATTCTCCAAACATCAGTAGAATCATAGCCGTCACTTGTGTGTAGCCCAGGAACTGCGCCAGTATCTACAATACAAACAAAAAGAGCAAGTGAGAGATCGTTCTCCTGCTTTTTTCAACGAGACCACCGACCATTTTGACCGGGTCCACGTCGTAATTAGCTCCATAGACTCGATCCACCAGATGTGGGAAAGTCTCTTCCAAGTACGTCTTGATCTGATTGAAGTTTTGCTGGTAGCCGCACGACGTGCAATACAAGACACGCACCTGGTCGTCCGCAAGATTGCGATGCAGATTCTGACCTTTAGTAGCGTCTACTTCGTCAGTTTTCGCTGCTGTATCCGCGACGGTCTTGGCGAGGGATTCATCAAGGATCAGGACATAGAAACTCAGCAGAAGCACAAATCGTCGCACAGGAGACGCCATTATTGACTGGCACGCTGGCAATTTCCCAATTTTACCAATTGGTTCACGGCTCTAATGAGATATTTCGACTCACCCAGCTGAAAACGTTACATTTCATTTAGTCATGTGCGATTGCGGAAACGAGGGCGTATCTACCACACGGCGCGAGAGCGCATACGATATGATCCACATGGACGACGCTGTGCGTACGGTACTGCAGCATTCGCATCCACTCGATGTCGTGCGTGTGGAGACCTACGAGGCGGACGGCTTGGTGTTGGCGGAGCCGGTGTGCAGCACCGTAAGTCACTTGTTAACGGATATTTCTCGACATATCTTTGGATATCGACTGCTTAGGTGTCAATAAATCATTCTATGGTGTAGGAGTCATTGCCACCGTTCCGAGCGAGTATTATGGACGGCTACGCAGTCATCGCAGCGGACGGCGTGGGGAATGTACGTTGAAGGCGAGAGTATTGTGCTAGTGGTACTCGTGCTAATGCATTTTATTGTGTCTGTAGTTTTCTGTGGTAGAGCGTATTGCAGCGGGAGATGTGCCAATGAAGACGTTAATGTCGGGACAAGTGTCGTACATCACGACGGGCTCGCCGATTCCAGACGGAGCTGATGCTGTCGTAAAGATTGAAGACACGAGCAGTGCAGACGACGATGAGATGGCAAAAGAAGTGACAGTAAACGTCTTGAAGGCTGTGCAAGTGGGCCAGAATATCCGTCCTATTGGGTCCGATATTCGTCCTGGAGAGGTGTTGGTGGATGCTCACGAGCTCGTGTCTGCTGCTGAGATGGGGTTGTTAGCGACAGTATGTGACTTTGGTTAGTCATTTTGGTTGTATGGTTGAACTGACAGGATGTTGCTATGATGCAGGCGGGGATTACCAAAGTGATGGCACATGGAAAGCCTGTTGTTGGCGTTCTTTCCACGGGTAACGAGCTGGTTGAAGCCTTTCAGAGGGAAACTGCACCTGGCAAGATTCGAGACAGCAATCGTCCGATGTTGCTAGCGCTAATTAACGGATGGGGAGTCAAGACGCTGGATTTGGGGGTCTGTGGTGACACGAAACAGGCGCTGAAGGACTCCATTTTGAAGGCACTGGAAAGCGTTGATGTGCTGATCACAAGCGGTGGCGTGAGCATGGGTGCACACGATCTCGTGAAGCCTTTGTTGGAGGAACTTGGCGTTGTTCACTTTGGGAGATTGCTGATGAAACCTGGGAAGCCAACCACGTTTGCTACGCTGGTTGTGCAGGGCAAAACCAAGCAGGTATTTGCTCTTCCGGGTAACCCTGTGAGCTCTTTCACGACGTGCCATTTATTGGTTCGTCCTGCACTGCAACGACTTCGTGGATTTCCAGTGTCAAAATGCCACAATGCCAAAGTCTACGCTGTATTGACGCACTCGATTACGCTGGATGCTGAGCGTCCCGAGTTTCATCGCGCTAACTTGACGTGGGACAGCAAGCTGCACAAATTTCTCGCCACGAGTACAGGTCGTCAAATTAGTTCCCGTCTTTTAAGGTGCGTTTGAATGACGAAGTGATTACTGTATAAGCAACTAACACACTTGTATCTACTGATTTGCTCGCTTCTAGCTGCCGCAAGGCCAATGCTCTACTTTGTCTACCGACAGGTACTGAAGTGCGTAAAGGTGACGCTGTTGCAGCCCTTGTGTTGGACAGTACCTTCGAAAATGTCTCGAATCCCATGGCTGTCACGCCCACCCAGAGCCAAGATACAACGTCGTCAGCTGTTGCAACAGGACATTCAAATGCTCTAAAGAAAGTGTTTCGTGCAGCTCTCTTGACGGTACGTACTTGTTGTACACTGTTGGGCTCCTGTGATACGCTAACGCACGGGTTTCCTGTGTGCAGATTAGCGATCGCGTATCTGCTGGCACTTCGACAGACATTAGCGGGCCAGCGATGGCAGATGTGCTTCGTCAAGTTGACAAGGTGCAAATAAATGTCGTCGCCAGCAAGGTCGTGCCCGATGACGCCGACCAGATTCAGGCTGTGGTCAAGGAGTGGGCTGACGCGGACATTGCGGATCTCATCCTTACGTCTGGTGGTACAGGCTTTAGCCCGCGCGACGTCACCCCGGAAGCCATCAAGACCGTGTTGGATAAGGAGATTCCAGGGTTTCCCATTGCAATGCTCGAGAGTTCGCTTAAGATTACAGCGAAGGCTGTGCTTTCTCGTCCTGTGGCAGGCATTCGCAAACGTACGCTGATTGTGACCCTGCCAGGGAAACCGAAGGCAGTCGTCGAGAACTTTTCGGCGATTGCAGAAGTGCTGCCTCATGCATTACACCTCGTGCGAGATGTAGCACATGAGCACCATCGTGCAAATCCGAGCTCCCTCTACACGTAATCCGCGTCTTGGTGATTCCTGACTTGAGGCTTATTCCAGAATTTGACATCTCGGTAGAATTCGACAACTTTGCAATGCAGGAATCAAACAAGACAAAGGTGTAACATGATCATGATTCACCAGACAAGTTAAAGCAAAGTTGCAGCAAAATGCTGACGATCAGAATGACTGGGAGGTTAACTTCGTTTGCAATGATCACGTGTTGCTATCGATTCCGCGTTCGCAGCAAACGCGTCACGGGGGCCACATCGATCGACGCTTGAAGCTTCTCGTTGATGCTGATAAGTTCAATGCAAAACACAAGAGTCGCGTTGGGCGGGATTCGAGGAGGTCGACCTTCCACGCCATACGCCAACGCAGGAGCGATAGTAACTCGAGCTGTTTCGCCAACACTCATGCGCTGTAGCGCTAGATCGAACCCTGCAATCGTGTGGCCTGCACCGACGCAAAACTCCAGTGCACTGCTGCATCGTGTTCGAGTCGACTCGAAAGTCTCCCCGGTGCTCTCAAAACTGGCAACATAGTGCACACGTGCAAATTGCCCCTTGGTGGGAAAGTTACGGCCATCGCCTTGAAACTCGACATCGATCACCAAACCTTCGACCTGAGCACACCGAGCTTGTTCAATCGTAGCGAGTTCCGCCTCGTACTTTGCATACGCCACGCGGTCTCTTTCATCTTGCTGCTGCTGTGCTTCTTGTTGACGCCTTTGCCGGTTGAGCTTCATTTCAAGTCGCTTTTCCTCGATTATCTGGTCCCTATGGAGCCAATCCAAGAACTTTCGACGCGAAGCTTGCACGATCTCGTCCAGTCCGTTCAACAGTCCTTGCGCAATGCCCAAGTCTAGTAAAGAGACAAAGCTCGATGTGGGTCCATTACGGTCTTGAGTCTTGGCCATTGTCGCTACAATCTGCAGAAACGCGTTGAAACTGATAGACCCGCTACCATCCGCGTCAGCGTCACGCAGCATTGCAGGTACATCGAATTCCTCCACACGACGACCGAGTTTCTTGATCAATTCCAGGAGCTCGTGCTTGTCGATAGCTCCACTGCTGTCCAGATCCAACACCATGAACTGCTGCTTCAGTTTGGTCAACTCTTTCGGTCCAAAGACAAGCGCTAACGCCAACGACACTGCGTAGTGATTCTTGTCTTGCTGTGTACGCAGTAAATGGAGGAATTCGTCGAAAGTGACCTCGCCATCGCCATCGCCATCCACTGCTTTAATGATCTCACGTACAGTACTCAATGGCAGCGTTTCGCCAAGATTCATGAAAAGGTTGTAAAGCTCCATGGCGTTGATTGACCCACTCGCGTCTACGTCGTAGTGCGCGAATTGCTCCCGAGCAAGCGCCACGTCTTGCATCGAGTAGCCCCCATGTTGTTGTTCAATGAGCTCGGTGTTATCTCCAGCGTCACTGTTGCTGCCATCTTCGACTCGCAGAGCACTCATCTCTGCTACAGCCTCAGCTTCCAATCTTGTCGTTCCGTTGCCATCAAACACAGCCGTCAACGCAATATCCTCATCTCGACGAAGCATACGCGGTTTTTCCCATGAAGTCTCACCTGTCCGTTTGTCCAAGTAGTAATAGGCCCCCGAAGCTGGATCATAAAACTTCTCATAGACAGACATCAACGCTTGCCGCAGTTGCAATCGTGCTGTATGACAGCGATACATTCGCTGCAAGCATACTGCTGCTGCTTGCTGCTCTCGTGCTTCCTGCGCTTCGTCCACGCTGCCTTCCATACCTTTAATACGAGTCATAGCTGCGTCAACCACGTCCATAGTGTCCGCAGATAACAACTAACTGGGCGCCTCTTCGTGTGCCAGGATCGAGTTCAATCCCCAAGGCTTTTGCTTCTGCTAGCACAGCATCATAACAAGTTAGTGACCACTTCAGTGGATAACAAACCACAGACTTGGAACATGTGGGACAGCTCAGCAAGCAAGGTGTCGTGTATTCCGCGCCTCACAGAGTCTCTATTGCTCGTCCAGTACTGCTTCTCGCTGCTTGCAAATCTATAGCGACGTCCTCGTCTTGGACAGCCACCGGAAATGTAATTTTTTACTTGCGCTCGTTCCTCCCGCAGCGCCACGGTGCGTGACGCCTTTTTCCTAACTAAGCGCAAAGCGTCACGCAATAATTACTTCTACATGAACGCATCCTCGTCAAAGTCGTCGTCGTCGTCGAACTCGTAATCCATCTCCATGAAGTCCACCTTCCATCGAAGAATACCGCCAATGCCACCAAAGCCCTGGCAAAACTGTGACCCTTCCTGCGAACGGGCCGTCACAAACTCGAGCGTTGTGCCAAATTGCTTATAGTTGTTGGCAAACCATTCCACCAAAGGCACACGCTCCACAGTCTCCAGCTTTGCTCCCGTCTCCGAGTCCAAAAAGTTCGAGTCCACCGTCTCCTCTGACGGTGACAAGATCTTTACCGACTCGGATCCAGTAGCTTCGTTACGAAGCACGTAGCGATGATGAGGCAAATCTTCCCACAAAATGAGCGTCTCCACTGCACCGAGGTCCAGCGCCTTCATGGTGTCGCTTACACCAAAGCAGTACTTGCCCGTGTCCTGGGCAATCTCCTCCATGTAGCTCACAATGAGTTTCTTCTCCTGCACGAACTTAACGTTCGTAAGCGTCTCGGCAGCGAGTTCAATCGCCTGGTTAAATCCGTTTTCCCCTCCGTACGAGACATCCACGACTTTGACCACCACGGCTGCCAAGCGCTTGTCGAAGAGATCACTACCATTCAATTCGTTCTTAAAGTCAGCTGATCCAGCCAGCACAAGGTTCGAGACATTGGGCTGGTCGTTCGTGATGAACAATTGTGTGGCAGTCTCAGCGACCTTGCGCACATAGTTATGGCGTTTCTCGAGACGAAGACGCGCGAAACGCAGCGCCGATTGACCACCACGTCCGTGTTTCTTGGGGAGATCCACCGAGAACTTGTGCAAAATTTCACGGTTGCTGCCAGATACGGCACCGTAAAGAGCTCCGTTACCATCCATGACAATGAAGCCAAAGCGATCATTGTCCTGCAAGAGCTCACCCAGTGCCTCAGTGTGAAACTTATTGTCACACATGTAGAGCGACGTGTTGATAGGTCGGAAAGGTTCAAAGTCAATGTTTACACGCTTCTCTTTGCCTTCATCCGTGATGATTGTACCACAGTAAATGATGAGGCCATTGGGTGGACACTTGTTGTAGAGCTTTAAACGCTGCTGGGTGGACGTGATAGCACCCAAGACCGAGAGACGGTTCACACGCGACTTAATGTTGGACGCAGTACCCATTTCGTCCGACAGCATCTTGGCAACAAGTGGAATTTGTTGCTTGGGTGGAATAATCAGCGAGATCATGCTTGTGCCATTACTGAAAAAAAGACAATAGGAGATAAGATCGTAATGTCGAAATCTCAACATAAGGAAGGACACGTACCCGCGAGCAGCTTGAAGAGACTTGATAAGCTTCTTCACCTTAAACAGCTCTACCTGGTCATCGGCGGGGTTAGGAGGGGAAGACATGTTGGCGTTTAATGAAGAGGGAGGGAATGATGGTGGGGCCAACAAAGAGGGCGCGTGTCTTGAGCTTCTTGGTCTACGAGCCAGCCAGTTGTGAGAGGATGTTCGCTGTCCAATCAGCTCAACTCATAAAACCGCAAACATGACTTATTTTGACCAATTATTGACAGACATATATAGAATCATTTGGATCATGGATGAACATCATTGACACATAAGTTCGTAGCCAATCAAGTTTCTTGCCAAGATTTTATTGCTGATATATTACCGAAGGTCAGAAAAATGTCTATCTTCCGCATGTCCATCACTGTAGATCTTGCTATGTCTTTTCGTAACCTTAGACACGTACTTCTTCAACAATGACGTGGCACTTGGAACAGAATGTGCTTGTCCTGGACTCGTCCATGGGTAAGATAGTCACGTGTTACTTCAGCGCTTTGACAATCGGTTCCATGGCCTCTGATACACATTCTGCTAATGTTTCAATGGCTGGCTTTGATTTATCCCATTATGACAATAGATGACCTGACGTGAAACTCATCACGCTTAGATAAAATTGTCCATTGCTCTCAAAGCTTTATTTTGTCATCATGTAAGAAGGATGCACTTCATTGTTGACCTTCCACAAGTTCACGGTCTTCTTGGCCCCTTGGTCACGCACGTGGTAGAGGAGGTTGAAGGCTGTCGGCGTGATGATGGAAAGATATGCATCATCGAGAAATCTTTGCTCGGACTATGTCAGTCTTGCAGAGAATATACCTCTGAGGTGAATTGCTGGTTTGTAAATTATCTTTGCCGTCTATAATTGAGACGGAGCGTTTGCTATCGTTCTTATAAATGTTGTGTGTATTGGTGTCGGTATCGACACACCAACGGCTCGAGTCGTAAGTTTTGTCAACTCTCTTGACATGACCACGTCACGCTTGTGCACGCAGGTGGCATCGTCATCAATCTGCTATGGCAAAATTTCGCTCATAGATTTGCAACACGAGCGTGCCAGCTTCGCACTTTCCCTTTTCCCCGCATTTTGTTAATGTCCTCTACTCCCTTTGGAGTAAAGCATTTGACATCAGTCTTCGACATCTTCCTCGATCCATCACCAAAAAGCTTGCTTTTCGGGCCACCCAAAGCATTTCTTAGCCTCATCTTACCTTATTTGTTGTCAAATCTATTCTTTCTTCGTCTTCCCAGCCGCTGCAATCATCTTTACTCATCACGACACTAGATGATGCATTTTTACGAAGTCGGCATATGTGCTGTCTTCTTCATATCTCCAGCCTCTTGACCATAATCTACAGCTTTGCTTAATTTTGGCGATGTCATCACATTTATTGCAACTGCTTAGAGTCCTGCCACGACTGATTCGCATCTAGTAGTCGATGCTCGACCAGCTCCAACTATTATACGCGTGAATGTGTCCACAATCGACCAGACTCGTAAAGAAGTTGCTATCTTACTCATGTGGCGAAAGAGACACACGGACATGGCATCATCGCAACCTGTATGATGAGCTGGTCGGCAAGTCAACAGAAGTGCACATGTCGCTCGTCACAACATGTTAGCGAAACAACAACGCAGCGAGAGTAAAAGCGCGTATTGCAGCAATGTGTGTGTGTGACAGTCGTGAGCAAGTCAAAAAGTTGATACTATTAGTCGTGGGCTACTAGTCGTATGGATAACGAATGCGTTGTGCTTCCAGCTTATGACTTTGATATAGAGACTTTGAGATTAGCAGTCGCTCGCACTCATGCACACAATCTCCGTCAACTGAGCGATATGAGAAGCACGACACTCTGCGTACCACAAATGCATTACCAGCAATCACACACCGCTCTTCACACTATTCAGCTGCAAATCATCTTCTGTATACTCTGGCTCGCATTACGCGTCGCCAAGTGGACACTGCTTGTGCTTAAGGAGTCAAAATCTCGTCCCGTTCGAGCTGTTGCCAATCGCCGACATACGCAGCACTGCCAGAGTCATGAGGTCTTCAACTTCTATTGCCAACATAGACATAACGAAAAGCAAGTTCACTCTATTTTGTCTGTATACCGAAACATGTCAAACAGAGAGTTCGTGCGTGGAAAAGACTGCTCATCCAGCTTTTGGAGGTGTCTTTCCGTAATTATTAAACTCATCATTCATTGGTCAAAAGTCATTATACACTAAGAAACAAGTCCATTGTGACAAAAGCCATCATGGCGGATCCGCAGCAGGCGTGTGCCAAGAGCACTAGCAATTTGCTCGTTTGCTCGCCGCGCGTGTTGCCACGAAAATTTAATCAGTATCCGATAAATATGGCAGTGGATTTCTCCCAATTGCGGGTACGCAAGTGCACGGAGGTTACGATGCTTCAAGTCGGACCTCGTCGCTCCATTAACGTGGAAAACGTCGTTGCTGAATGGAGGTACTAATACTGTTTTTGCAACTGTTGGACTGGGGTAATGCATGTCAAACCGATTGCTGTGTGTAGCCCAATGCGCTGCGCAAGTATATGGCGTTCCACGATATCCCGGAGGCGCCAGGGAGCTCAAAAGAGCAGTTGGTAGTTACAGTGGCCAGGTATATTGCATTCACAGTTGCCTTGCCGTCTAGAATTGCTGTTGTCTGACTGGTTGAATGCTGTCATCATTTTTGCAATGAAGGCACTTTAACGAAGAGTGCAAAAAGGCTGACGAACGCTCCAGCATCACGTCATTCGTGACTTTTGTACGTGATAGCGAGGGTTTTGCACTTGAGTGTCAGCGAGTCAAGACTGATGCCACAAATCGATGCTAATTGGTAGCTCACAGGCTCAAGTGATACTGTTGAAGCTGCTGAGATCCTTCGGTCTCAGTCTATGCGTCGGTTGAAAGCGAAAAGTCGATATCACGATGACGACGAGGAGAATCGAAATCAGCAAAGAACAAACGACAGTGAGATAGATGTTGAAGGTGAATTAGCTAAAGAGAGTGTTGACGAATACGACCGAGTAAACGGAGCTAAGCTTGACAGCGTGGTGCATCCGTTTGCGATCGAGAACCGGCGTACAACAAACCAGACGCGTAAATTTCGAGGTGCGCGTGGTCGTGCACAAACAAGTAGCGACGATGCTGGTGCAATGCACAAGAAAAAGCGGAAAGGACGGCTGTATTGCGTTTGCAAGGGTGGTAGCTTCGGAAATATGATCGCTTGTGACAACAAAAGGTGTCTTGATCGATCAAATTGGTACCACATGAGTTGTGTGGACCTAGATCCGCTCGATGACCCACCCGAGACATGGCACTGTCCAACTTGTCAGGAAACTGACTTGGCAGACATTCCAGAATATCGTACGTGATAGAGTGCTCTATCGACAGTGACTTTCACAATCTGACTTCTCGTATGCTATTGAATCCAGAATACCGAAAACCCGTTGCTAGCGTCACGTACGGAGATATGATAACGCATGCACTGACCGTTTTGCCTGGACGCAAAGTACGTGGCTGGTCCAGTCGTACATGTAATCACTTCAAAGTAGCGCTGATCATTTATGTGCGATACTCGTTACTGCTGCTACTGTAGGGATCCTTTAAAGAAATCTGTGACTTTGTCGAAACCGAGTACGAAAGCCAACTCAACTGGAAATTGGAGAGGTGGGTGTCGCTCATTGATTGTGTCAATGACGAAAACGTGAACCCATCCGAGTTAACTCTTGCTGCCTTTGGACTGCGGTGTTGCAGCGATCAGCGTAAGTCCCCCGTGTGGAAATCCTCGGTGCGCAAGATTCTTTTTTCCAACACTCGTTTTCAGAAACATCCGAAAAGCAAAGGGATGTTCTGTTTGGCAGCGTGATCCTGGCTTCTCCACGACCTTCAGCCTTTCTCATAATGTCTGTGCTACGTTTGTCGCTGTTGTTTTGGCTGGAAGGCTTCGCCATTGCTGTTCCTCGACGTGTTTTTTTTTCTCTGTGACGTTTCTATCATGCAGCGTGTAACTAACTCTACGTGGCTAAGCTAAGTACGTCTCATGTAGTCGGTCATTGCGAGGCTCACAGTGGCTTGCTCCGTAGCTTGTCGTATTTGACAAGATTTGTTGCATACAAACATTGAGAAGAAAGTGATTAAATTTTGCATAAGATTCGACAAGTGTTCGGACGAGTATGGAAGATCGTCAAAGAGACTCAAGAATTCTTCCATGTGATACGGTAACAAACGACTCAAAGTCGTCAAGAACCGAGCCAGAATTTACTCAAGCTGACGGTGATAGACTTGCAATGAGCTGAGCGCAAGCTGCAGAGAAAGAAGGAGCTATAGTAGCGTCGCGTGTTGCTTGAATTCGATCTGACGCAGTGCTTATACGATGAAACAAATGCGTGACATGCCTTTGACCTGCACGCGCTTCAATGTGTGATCTTGAAAATGACTTGGCTACACTCGTGATAATTTCAAATTTGTGATGCACTCGTGGGGTCTTCCTGCATCAGTGTCAATCTCGAAGTTGGACACGTGGGAGTGTAGTGAACGAATGGAGATAGGGATTAAGTTGTATGAGAGAATAAAAGGATTGTATCAACATTGTGCCGGGCATCCATTGCGTGTGACCATGAGACCAGACAGCGTCTCCTTCACAAGACCGAGTTTGTGATGCAGTCCGTGCAAGAGCATGCTACTCGCCACTTTGCAAACCAAGCGAAACGCGGCGGATACGGCATCTCAGTTCTGCTATTTTGACCAAAGATGGAGAGCGAAGAAAAAAGCAGCAAGAAGTCTTCAAGAGTCTTGTGCTTTCTACCAGATATATGTCAGACGTTGTGATCGGGCTACTTCCATGAATGCAGGCGATGTGTACTGCTGCAAGAAAAGTTCTTTGTGCTCAGCAACAGAGATGGAGATGTCGGTCATGTGGTCGATATTGACGTGGATTCAAGCGAAAGCAGAGGAATCACCTGCGCTGGATACGTAGACCCAAATCTCGTGAGTGTCGTAGCGACCGTGATATCGTACACATGACTAGGTGCGAGCATCGTCATATGACTCGATCCAACTGATTTTGGGCGTGGCACGAGGGTCAGAAGAAACGGAAGTGTCATGATGCTATGCGTGTAGCTTCGAGACGATCATTGCAGCGATACCTTTGTTGAAGACTGCAAGACGCATTTGCAGTATATCTCAAGCAACGCAGAGCTCGTGCTGCAGGCAATTCTGCGCGGGCCAGTCGTTCCTCAGAGTGAATGTGCTCTCAAAAGCGCATAGCTTACGTGGAGGTCGATGCAATCGTATGAACAAAACATGCGTGACATGCGGAGACTGAAGCAGAGGCAAAGGCATCAAAGGACATACATCTAGTCTAGTCAGAAGGTTGAAGCAGGCGCTGCACAAGTGCGTGAGGATGGTCCGAGCAAGCTCTGCTCGCAATGCTACCATATGCTTTCGTGTGCTCGATATCTCGACCTTGACAACACGACACGCACAGTTCGTAGCGAAAGAGTGTCACTTAGCGCTCTTCTGCAGCAGCGCGCACTACTGGGATTGTAGTGTGCGTGTGACCACCAACATGCTGAAGCTGCTCAATAGCAAGACGGAAGTCTTTGCACAAACACAGCCGTGTCGACATTTGCATGACACGACACCTCAGATGGATCAACTTTACATGCTAAAGACAGCAACACTTTACAAAAAGCGAGCACGGCCACAACAATCGCAGTGTATTCTTCTGCATTTAATCGCGCAACCAACACAGAGCGAGCTGGCAGCAAGAGGAAACCATCCAACGATGTCCTCTAACCTCTAGCACCTACATGAAAGAACGAGGGGATCGCATTCCCCTTTCCTTATCGTCCACCGCCTCGGCCCTCTCTTTCTCCCTCTCTTGATGGTCGTGTGTAGTTGCTGAGGCGTCCATCTACTGGTCATTGGGGTCAAGATCAGGCAGATCTTCATCGTCACTGTCGCTGCCATCGCCCATCATGCCAGCCGCGTTCTGTGCCGCCATCATCTGGTTGATATCGAAGCCGCCGCCACCATTGAGTGCACTCATGTCAAAGCCGCTCTGCTCCTCCTCGTCATCTTCGTCCACAAACTTGCTCCAGTCCACCTTGACGTTGGTCTTTTCCAAATGCTTGTCCACTAGCAGACGCGGCCAGAACTCCTCGTCCTGGTTCTTCTTGATAATGTGGAAGTGCAGATTGCGGTCCGTTTTCGCCCAAATGCTGTCCTTGGACTCTTCGTCCACTTCCTTATAAAAGTCCAGCGACACTTCATACAACTGACCGTTGCTCGTTCCCCTGTAGACACGTATACAACTGTTAGGAAACCGCATGGCGCAAATCAAATCGTCGGCGGCACGTACTTGAAAGTGAGATTCTTGCTACCGAGCGTCACCTTTTCATCCTTCACGTCTGGTAGATCCACAGTGACATAAAGCGCATCCTTGCGTTGCGCCCACTTGACAGGTGCCCACAAAGCCTTGGTCTCTGACATGGTAAATGCTTGACGTATACAGATCGATCTTTCCTTGGAAGCTTTGGTACTGGGCTTCGAGAATGTCTGGTTCGAGAGATTCAAGTGGTACACAGGAAGTATGTCACAAGACAGGATGGACATGACGTGACATGGGTAAAGAATGACGATCATCATTCCTTCTTTTATCAACATATTACTGTATCTCACGCACTTATACACGACGCGCTTCCTACCGACACGTAGTCACTCTCTCTCTCTCTCTCTCTCTGCAGGACTTGATTTCGATAGAGTGCACTTGCTCTTGATGCAATTTTTGCCTCTGGTCTGCAATACTTGACTCTATTCATACAAGCGACTGGCTCCAGTAGAACATGAGTGCGTCTTCACGTAACATGATAAGGTTGTGTTGATACTTGGGCAACGAGTGCACTGCCTGCGAGTCGCGTCTTAGCTCGTCCACGAAATGAGACGTGATCTTTTCACGCTCGTGCTCCGATAGACAGACGTCTCGTAGTGGATGAAAGACCACCTGAGTCTGCACGTCGTCTTGAGCTTCGCTGTAGAATCCCAGCTGAGTCAAAGCAAAGCAAAAAGGCACAAAACAATCAGAATCTAAGGTACTTTGCGTTCCAACGTCCATAATGTGACTCTTACCATGCGTTGGAAATGGTCGAAAGCAGGCAATCCAAGCTTCTGTTCCTGTGCATCCGTGTACATTCGAGCCAGAATGTAAAACACTTGGTCTTCACCGTTCGATACTTCAGGGGCACAACTACTCCCGAGACTGCCGAACCCTCCAAGCAGCTGAGGCTCGCCCTTGTCGTATTGTTCCAGATTGATGCCCATGCTGGTCATTTCATTAAAGAGAGACGCTCCAATGATACCTCCGAAAGATGAGCTCGTATTCTGTTGGCAAGGCTGAGGCTGCTGCTGTTGCGGATCGAGGGCCGGGTCGTCTTCTACTGGCGTGCTCTTGCTTAGAAACAATTTCTCCGTGCCGTTGCCCATCATTTCCATTTGGTTGTGGAATGCATTGCTCTCGAACAAATTGCCAGTTCCTGGTGTAGATCCCTGCTCCTGCCCACTGTCTCCGGGCATACTTCCATCAGTCGTAACCTTGTTCATGTATGGCGATATCGTCATGGAAGGCCGCTGAGTCGACGACGCTGTCAAAGCTGCTAGAGTTTTCGATGGCGTGTCCTCGGGTTTGGAAGTAATATTGACAGTGTTCTGCTGCACGTTCAGCGATGCCGAATCGACGATAGCGCGGCTACCGTAGTTGTTGGTGCTGGAAGTATGAGACGCACTCGTTCCCATACTCTGTCCAGCCAACTGCTGGTAAGCTGCAAACCCACGCTGCTGCATCTGATGTTGGTCCACGGGCATTCCTTCCATTTGTGAGCGGTACACCATGTCTCCATTGCCATTGTTGGGAGCGAACACACACTGCGATCTGTGCGAAACTAAGGGACCCGCCGCTAGCATATCCACATCATTTAGCCGCCGGCATTGCGGACAGCGATAAATTGGTCGCGCAGTGTTCATCGAGCCATCGGGATGGATCTCAAAGCCACCGAGCACCCATTCAATCGCTCCAGGGCTGTTCGCAGAGCCAGATCCTGGGGTCTGAACTGGAGTCTGCTGATTCTGCGGGGTATGCTGTTGTATATGGGAAACGACACTTGCGTTAGGCTGCATCAAGTGGCTGCTCCAGGACATGGACGACACTGGTTGTTGTGCTTGCAGGCCGTATCCCATGCTGCTGCTCGTAGCCACGTACTTGCGAGCGCGTTGTGGATGTGTCTCCATCATCATACCTCTTCCGTTTCTTTCCTGCGGCGAATTTCGTGTTCCATTCATCCCTATATAAGAGGTCCGAGGCGTGCCTGTGACGCTCCGAGGCGAAGCACGTACGCCATAACCGGCAGCGACTGCTGCTGCCGCCGCTTGAGCATTCAATTTCCTTTTGTTGCGCTTGGATCGAATAGCAATCACCGACGTACGCGTTGGTGCGATATCTTGAAACATGGAGCTGCCGCCCTGTTGCTCGGGCCCAATTTCCAGCATAAACGACTGACCTTGATGATTCTTTGACACATCATCAATCCGGAATGAAATCGTCACGCGCCCATCCGTCATGTTGGGCCTCATGTCAGGAAAGAGTCTCAAGATGCTCTGATTCAGCACCGTATTGCCTGACTCGTACAATAGCCGGACATCCAATGGTACCACACGATCTTCCAGATAAGCTCCAGGTGCCGGTATTAGAGCCAGAGCCACCGTCATGCACTTCTCCCGTCCTCCTTCGTCCTTAAACCAGACGTCTGGAGGTTGCGTCACCACCTGTAGTTTCTCCTTGACAACGTTCACAGGAGTTGAAAAAATGGACTCAATGTTCGAGTCAGTACTACAAACTTCCAGACAAAAGTTGCGTCCATCACAAGTGGCCGTAAGTGTGCGCATATTCATGGATAGCAGTGCCATCCCCGTGTTGGGGTCAATGGAAGCTTCGGAAGCCAGTCGGATGACCGCATCATGATCGTCCACTAGATCGTACGTATCATGAAAGCGTAAGGATACTTGCAATGACGTATGGACACTACAAACACGACATGCACAATCAGTTTACTTAAGCACTACAAGCTCCTACCAACATTCAGAGGGAGAGTGAACGTACCCCGTAACTTTGACTTTATGTTCGTCCACCAACTTGACAGTAGCTTGAAAATTCACATTCTGGTAAATGTAAGTGGGCACTTGCTCCACAAACACGAGATTCTGTATCATCACGTCAGTTGTAAAAATCCCCCCTCTCCGTCAGATCCTTTCCCCTCTTATACACAATGAAAGACGTTTAAAACGCCAGCAATCGACGCGCTTACCTGCGGCATATCTCGTACCAAAGTAACAAGTCTCTCTCTTAACCCCTTTTCCTCCTCAGTGGTAACGACTGTGTTTCGTTTTCTCTTTCCGTCGTCGTCTGCTCCAAGCCACAAAATGAGGTCTTCCTAATCTTACGCAACTTTTAACGGCAAAGCAACAATCCCCCGAGTCTTTGGGTGAGCAAGAGATACTACGTGAGCCGAGCTAGTAGGCGAGGGAGGGAAACGAAGGCAGGACAACAGCGCTCTTTCTTGATTTGGGTGACGGCCCTTGATTTCACTATGAGGCAAGAAAAAAGCCATTAAAGTCACGAATTTCACATGGTCAGGGCTAGGTGCATACGAAACGGTCTTTTTGAAGAAGAAACGGGCGAAAAGTGGAGCAAAGCTGTCCGTCCTAAAGATGGCGTTCCTTTGTGGCAAACCTATCAGTTAGTTAGTTATTTCATTGGTCATTGAAGGAAGAACTGGCGAGGCTCTGAACTCGACACGATGCTGCTACCGTTTCACATCAGCTTCGAGTTCAGTTCATGATGTGGCAATGTTTTATCTCCATAATGGACAATCTCTTCAAATTTTCTTACTCACCAGCTTTGAAGCTTTCTATGATCTTGGCATGCGTTTGCCAATTGACATAGGGCTTACATACGATGTGGCGTATGGCAACAAGGCCAAGAGATTATTGAGCGTCTGGCACCACCGCAGCATCGCGAAAGCAGCTGGATTCCTAGTGCAAGGTGCAATTGCATCCTTTCTTCGAAGCGATCCATCACCCCGGTGGAATGTGCGCAATAACTTGAGCGTGGAAGAATCGCGTGCCGCTGCGAAAGCCTGATTAATGGCAATTTTCACGGTGCAGACAAACGACCAGCAGCATCCTCGTCTGTTGTAGTAAATTGGGAATGCAGAAAGGTCGTATGTTGCAAGCTGCAAAGCTTGCAATACGCCGAATCGTCAAGCAGATGGAATGGTTGGATTGCTAAGCGTTACTGTACAGTAAGCCCTTCGACAGTGCGGCGTTTGTCCACGAGGTGACAAAGGCTACACCATCAGCTGCGAGGTAAAGAATTGTCGAATCGTGAACCGATGAACTTGCCGCGCGTGTGATGCTAACTTTAAAGTATGATGGTGACGAGAGGATTAGAAAGCCGTCGGGACTGACAAGCTCTGAACCGATGATCTTCTATCAGCAATTCAGGACGTCATTGTGACGAAATGCGCAAGTCTGTGACCCACATAATTTTCATGTTCCTGAAGAACAATCTGCAAAAGGCAGTCAAGGGTTGAGCAAGCAGCTAAATTACTAGCAGGTGAGACTTGTGGAAGTTCAGCAGCAATTGCAAGGACTGCGGCATCAAGAACCAAACTAGTTTATCTAGAATACATGAGCTTGGCGCTGATGTTGAAGATGTCTTTGCAATGATGTAAAACATTGCCGCCTTGCGTCATCTCAATGATGAAGATAGCAAAGCTGCTTTCGAAGGTCCTAACGCAGTGTCAAAACTGAGAATTTTCTTAGAATATCGCAATTAGGAATGTGACGGTTTTCTGCACTTCCACAAAGTACTGTTTTATGAAGAAAGCAGTCAGTACCCACCTGTTTTCGCACATCGCGATAGTAATGATAAGCTGAGCCCCAAATTCGCAGGTGACGCAGCTGGTGGATAAATAGACTACAATAGAGAAGAATTCTTCCTTGTATACATATCGCCATAAAACATACGGAGCTATAAAGTCAGCCACGATAGTACTACTATTCTCTCAGTCTTGCTTTAAGCGGACTGTTATTCGGTATTATACAGATTACATCGACATATGATTCTCAGCATTTTTGACGTTTTAGACGACATGATGTCAAAATACCCTTTGATTAGTCCGGAACGGGACTTGACGCTATCCTACGCGCTCTTTATCCAGGATTTCATCATCCTTTTCCCCGTGTAATGAGCGGGGGCCTGGACGAGCACTTTCTCGTGCCCCACGATTAATTCCACGTCACGTATACAAGGTGGTCTCCATGTACGACGCCAGAAGAGCAAGCTCTGCTACAATACACTTTCCTTCGTGTAAACATGACACAAAGTTGCCGTTGTGACTCCGTATGCCGCACACGTCTTGCCATTCACCGTCGGAATAATGCACATCATCATCGCATCGACTTCCACACGAGCCATGCGCTTCTTAAGAACTTTCCCTTGAGGAACGGCCGGTTCACACGAAATTGCCTATACCAGGAGCCCCGCGTTGCCATAGAAGTACTGCAGCTAGTCCAGATACCTCATATAGCTTGGATGGTAACAAAGACATCGCTGCAAAGATCTGTTGGTACTCTGACTGCCATTTCTTTTCCTGACCCTTGTTCCACGCATGAAATCGACTGAATCTAGCCCTGCACCTTAACGAGAAACTTCGCTTACATCAGCACACACATCGATCGCACTCTGGGATCTGGTCCAATGACGACGTCGGGTGCGTATCTTAGACGAAGCACACGACTTCTTGTTGGGTTTCTTCCCGCTCTCCATCCTTAATCTGAACTGCAGAACTGACGCGTCACTTCCATCGCTTGTCACTTGGTTCGTAAAGAGGCGACTAGCGTGCTCGTACTTTGGTTCGACGGACGCCTTCAACAACTCGCGCTTGAAAATGCCACACTCCGAACGTGTGGTCTCGATCTGAAAGCTGTCGAAGGCGTCCAGGTCAGCAAGTGCTTGGCAGCCGGACACCGTCAAGTGCGTCAAATTCATAAAATACTTCGCCGACTTCACCAGTGAGCCTTTCGGAAAGGCGCACGTAACAAGCGTCAGCTTCTTGACCTATGGACCATGACGCCTTGTAAGGAGGTTAACAGGCGTAGAAGCGTACTTGTCGTTATGCCACTGATGCTCCAAGTACAGGTGAGTCCAGAAGCTCGCAGTCGCTAGCGTCTGTCTCCATTTGTGGTTTATGCGCTCTAGCGCCAACAGATCGTCTACACAGAGGTAGGAGAGCAATTTGCCCAGAACAGCGTCCGATAAGGTAGTGGCGTCGATCATCCTTGGCAATCAAACGCTCGTTCTGCCGCCGCAGGATCAAACTAGGACTGTCAGGCGACGAAGAAAACGAACGAAGGTGTGGCGATGAAGTGGTGATTCGCGAGCACTCTTCGACATCTTCAACCTGCACGCGAAGACCTACATGTATTCGATTGCCCTGCTGAACTTGCTGTAGAGCCAACCGCACTACCGTCATCCGAGCTTCTACAAAGATTTGGTCGCCTCTATCCTTTTTTGCTCTTCGTGTACCCATGGCTGTGCGCTATTCACGCATTCTTTGAGCTATCGAAAGAGTACTCGAACAAGCAAGGGAGTATCATCGAGCGGTTCTTGCGCACTTTCACGCAGATCTTTGTGTGTCCGCAGAACTGGTTCGCCTTCTGGTGCGTCAACTGTCACGTGGTGAGTCTACACAGTCTTAAGACCAACTCACCGAAATACATTATGGAAAACAAATGGGATTTCCTGATGGAGGCAGAGAAGAACGACATTGCTGTGTCACAACGTATCTAGAAAGCACCGGTGAACACTCAGAGGAGTTCTTGTTCGATCTCTTTTTGCCCTCCGTCAGTGATTGAAACAGCAAAACTGATGCACCGTATCCGTCACTCGTTACTTGATTGGCAAAGAGGCAACTAGCGTACTGTTACTTCCTGTCACTCCTTTGGCGTCTGGTCTCAAACTGAGAAACATCAAAGGCGTGATGCATTATTGTTCTTGTTAGGCATCACCGCCATCCTCCTCTGGATCACGCTCTGGAATTTCTACAGGAGCCGAACGTAAAATGCCAGACTATTCTCTTGTATATGGTCTGCCAGCTCTGCTAGCAGAATCCACTGCGCGCTCCAGTTGACACCATCTGGCAAAAAAACTGCCGCGCATCTACAGCGCTTCCTTCACATCCGTCTCGTCGGTACTTGCATGATAGCTTTCACGA
>NQFO01000264.1:0-15597 GCA_003991265.1 Pseudoperonospora humuli
CCGGTAAGGCTCAAAAGGTTCTCGAGCTCGTGTTGGGTGTGCTCTCTTTGACAAATATGCTCGGACTGATGTCCGCAACTCGAGATTCTTCTGTGCAATGAGATGTGTCGGAGGAGTTTTCGTCAACAATAATCGATGAGCTTCCGGTGCTCGGGTCGGTGTGATCGGTGTTCAAGCTCTCTCCAAATGAATATTGAAGTGGCGACTCGATAATGCAGGAAGACTTCCATCAGATGAGTCGGGTCACCTTCAAGTCCGCGTTCCTGCCTTGATACTTCACTCTTGAGCAACTACAGCATGTTGATGGCCACCTTCACATCGCGGTCTCAGTACCTTGTGTCGCGCTTCACGTGGCTACAGCCGAGCACTCCGAGACATTCTCTCTCTCAGTTCAACCTCTTGACCAGATTGGGGCAAGTCCGTTGATGCCTTCACGTCCGCCCTAGTCTCCGTATGCCGTTGATGTTCGGCGAGCACTGCATGGCAAGCACGTCCGACAGCAGTCGCCACTTGCGCCTCGAAGAGGATGTGTCGTCTAGATTCGAGTCAAGAATAAACTGCAATTGAAATTCTCTTGGCGTATCGTTGTCGACGAAATCGTTCTAGGCAATCGACGGAAGGCGGTGCGCCACGTCTTTGATATCGCTCGGTTTGCTCATTTCTGTGCTCCTTCTTGCTCTTCTTTGTCTGCTTCAGCTCGGACACAAATCAACTTTCCAGCTCATTGTTTGCATTGGAGAAGATCTCAAAAGTAAGAGCCAGCAATATGTCCACACTCAAATGACATTACAATAACTCCGGACGTACAAGATCAGACAGAAGCCCACTTGAAACTCGTGGGTCGGCCAAATACAAGCCAATGCTCACATATGTTCCGACCGCTGGTCAAATCTATCATCTTGATGCCTCATTCCAGATCTTCCCATGGCAATGTGGTCACGATTGCCACGTTGGAGACCGCGAACATACACTTTTCAAGTCAAAATCAGCAGGTTTGGCGTGCAAAAACACAAACAGAAGCGTTTATTTTTCATTTTGTGTACTACTACGTTTCGATCAGTCTGTTGTTCTTGCCCTTGATCCAGGTCGTCTTTGACGTTGACGGCAGCGGAGGGACGTCGACAGCGCCGAGTAAGCTGGTGATCGATTTTGGTTACGCCGAGAAGGAATGTGGGAGACCTTATACGGTGGCTGTGATCGTATCTGTGATTGTACGTGAAGGAGGTGGGGCGGTGATACTAAATGTATCTGGGAGAGGTTTGTTGTTACGAAAGCAGGTCTATCCCATCCACAGAAGCATATGTCTTCGTTGAGAGCGGCCATAACTACAAAAACGAGACGGATTACGACCACGTTTGGTCGATATATCGATATGTCGATATGTCGATATGTCGATTGGTCGATGGATCGACTGGTCGTGCTTCTGAACCTGATTGTGAATAGGGTCTTGCGGCTTCGTTGTTATGAAGCGAGACACTCAATGGGAATTCGATGGCGATTAATTCATCGAAGTTTAAAACGTCTGCAATGCCGCCATCAACATCGCAAGAGTGAGATATTGGAGCAGGAATGCGTCAAGACCTTTAAAGGATAGGGCCTCCGAATACAGTGCGATTTGATTTGTCGGAGCGTAGGTACGGGTGTAAGCTATGCCTTATGGAGGCTTGCGTGTAGGCTTGTGGTTCTATCGCCACGGGTTTATACGCGGACTAGAAGGTGGCACGAAGGTCCAATATTGATTTGAAATATGAGACCATTACATGTCATTCGTTCTCTACAGAAGACTGGCAATGGCTACACAAATGGTGGCAGCCACAAGCGCAGCAAGCTGGGGAGTCGAAGACTCGCTACTGTCGTCGTCACTGTCATCATCGTGGTGGGGATTCGTATTCGCGGCACTGTTTATAAAGATCGGCATTCCGTCACAACCGTCCGCCACACACGACGGCTCACGATCAGGCAAACTTGCCTTCTCGCACTTGGCAGTCCCAGTGGAACCGTGCTTGTAGGTTGCACTGGGCATGGAGATGTGACTGGCATCATGGCCTTTGTACGTAGTGACCGTCACTTCCTTCGAGCTGATGCAGATAGTGCCGGTGTTCTCCGTTTCCAGCTCGAGCGTAGCTGCTCCAAGCGATGACGCTAGCACTGCGACACTCGCTGTCCCCAGCGAGTCGAACTGGGCCTCTTCCGTGATTGTCACGCTCTTCACATTGAACTGGAGACGCGCGGCGTCCGACGCATCCAGATACAGATGTCGCACGTTCAGTGCCGTGCTGGCTGCTGACACATACACGGCACTCGACTCGCTCGCCTCGACCTGCACCTCTGCGTTGGAACTAGTCGCTACTAGGACGCCATCTTCAACGACCACTTGAGCTGACCGCCGGCTTTTTACTTCCGTCACGGCACCAGCCGAAGCCAAAGTGATTTCGGTCAGCAAGTAGCCGCTGAGTGTGGTCGAGGCTTTGAGGCCAAAGTGCACGTTCAGCTCTCCGAAATCGTCCTTATCGTTGTCATCGTCGTTGTCGTCAGCGTCAGCATTGGTTACATCGA
Organism: Pseudoperonospora humuli; assembly: GCA_003991265.1. Classification (NCBI taxonomy): domain Eukaryota; phylum Oomycota; class Peronosporomycetes; order Peronosporales; family Peronosporaceae; genus Pseudoperonospora; species Pseudoperonospora humuli. Next base: position 2,557 of record NQFO01000264.1, read on the forward strand.
CGGCATCGACGACAGCCTGCGAGTCGCCTGACACGTTCACGTATCCAAGTACACCGCTTGGCAGCCCGCTCACGTGGCTTACGTACACGCGGCCAGCAAGGTTCAGATCGATAGAGTCGATGATGTCGTGGGCGGCAGCAGAGTTCAGTGTCCATAGCTTGGTGAAGCTCACGTGCTCTATACTGGATTTGGTAGCTTTGGTGGCTTTGGATGTGACGGTGAACTTGGCGGCAGCTTGAGCTGTTATGGCTGCCGCAATGAACAGAAGAGCTTGGAGGTTCATGTCGTTGAAAACTTAATGCAGAGAAGAAAGGAAGGCACTTGGTGGCAATGCACCTCTTGTGTGTTGCTGTGGACTTGAGAGGTAGCTGTTGTTTTGACGAATGAAAATCGGTGGCTACACAATTACATGATGGCTAGGGTGCGCACTGTCTACACTATTTAACCGATTGCATGACGGACTCTATGAGCCGCACACAGGTGAATCATGAGCACTGCAATTCCAGCCTGCTGAACTTGATCTATTTCACACGCTGTGTTTCTACCTGCTCTAGCAGCTGTTAATGCGGGTTTTTTATGGAATGCGGTGCAGAAACATGAGAGCACAACTATCCGCTCCGGACTTAGGGTATCCATTACTGGTTTTTCGTGTCTTGTTTGAGCTGCTCTTGATGCCTGATGATGGCTGCATCTCACGTTGCAGCGCTCGCAGTGACGCACTTTGTAGCATTTCTTCAAACATGAGGATCCAGCGCCGCAATTTGGCGTGTTCTCTTCTTCGGCCGTCACATCGAATCGACAAAGCCTGTCCTGAGCCTGTCTATGAAGACCATTGTCGCGTTCCCTTGCGACGTCTGCTTGAACCTTCGTCACGGGACTAGGCGTTCCTCCATAGTATAAAAGTCACCCCTCTTTTGCTTTTTTTGTCTTGTTGATGCCTATTGTGTCTCCCTACGGTTTAGGGGTATTATAGAAAAGCACTTGGTTTGCTGCGGCTCTTGGAAGTGTCGGGAGTCACAGCGCGATCCTTGTCACCACTTGGTTCAATTGCAACAAGTAATGCTCTCGTATCGGATATTAGCAAGACTACTTCAATATCATTGCCGACGGCATCTTTGTCTACTAGGCCAGTATCACTGCGCTTTGCTGTTAGCTACTCTATTGGTCACCATTGTGTTGTCGACAAGGGTCTATGCAGCATCGAGCGCCGTCGGGACATTCGAGCCGCAGCACTGCGTTAAGTGCACAGGACTCAAGTATTGTACGATTATGAACGATCAGTATATGTTTGATCCCGTACGTGGTTATTCCAGGTACGACTCGTGCCCTCCGCTTGACTGGCTATAGTGACTAACATGCTGCTGAGATTGACAGAGAGACCTCGACGCAGCTGGAGAAACAAGGCGTGTGCGAGGACCTCGACGCCAAGACGTTAGCGCTCAGCCACTTTGGCACACAATTGCAGTATAAGGACACTGCAGCATGCCACAAGCTCGTGTGGAATTTCCATTGCCTGTCGTGGGTGGCCACGACGTTCCAGCGAGAGGTGAACGGCACGGCTGTGAGTTGTGCTAAGACAGAAGGGCTCGCGACGCCGCCGCTGCCGCCGTGTAGGTCTCTGTGCGTCGAAGTGGCAGACAAGTGCGTGTACTCGCACTTCTACCGCCTGTATCTTGACGAGGTGTGCAAGAATATCAAATGCTTGACTGAAATCCAGGAGGCCAAGTCCACCAGGTCCACAAATATTAATATTGCGGAGGTCACATGCATATCCGGGAGCTGGGTCCTCGCTGGTAACAAGACGTTCTCGCGCTGTTCGATACACGCGTATGAGCCGACTGTCGCACTATCTCATCGCAATACTCCTTCCAAGGTAGGACTAGCTATCGGCATGGCGAGCGTCTTGTGGTTTGTCAGTCCCTGAATGATGTAAGTTTTGCAGTAAGATATGCTGCTTCTGTTTCACCAAGGTGACAGCACGATGAAAACTTCTTGCTTGATGGTGGATATCAAAGTTGCGAAGGTGACGTAAGTTTTTGTCAAACTGCTACTGTTATTTGCTTTGTTCTCTTATACGAGATAGACAAGATGAAGAGCATGCCGCACTGGTTTCAAAGACCGTTTTTCTAGTCGTTTAGATTTGTTCGGCAGGTCAACGGCATGCTTGCTTCGTCAAGTGAGCAAGTGACGCGCTCGTCTTTTTGACGAGCATCCGTGGGAAGATTCATAAGCTATTTTTACCTTGCCGTGTGCTTGCATCTTCATATTCAACTAAATCTATTCTTGTAACCAAAACGCAGAAGACTCGCGACATGTACGTAGAGCCTGCGACAGTGCTCTTTTACGACAACGACGCCATTGTGGTGATTGCGCTGAATAGCTGCACAAAAGACACACCGATGGACGATTGTCGCTCGTGTGAGATGTGTCGTCCGGACAGATTTAGCAGTAGATCTAGCAGGTCGAAAATTGTGTTGTGGTCTAATGCTAGGAGTCATGGGAATCCCGATAGTGACACTTTCACCTTCTTTGTCATAAAAGCCTGCTTAACGCCATGGACAAGATTTACTCGGGAACGTCTTTGTCTTGCGTGGCTTGTCACTTGAACCTGACGCTAACATGAACAGCCGGCACTATGATGCCGCCATACACGACAAAGTTTAAAAGTTACGACGCCGTGTGCACCAACCGTGGTTGGCGCCTTGAAGACCATTGGCTATAATGTTCACGGTATCTCAGACTCCATTTGTAGCTCTCTCAGATCTAGAATCTAGCTCTTCTCACTTTAGTGTTGCGTCCGACTTTTTCGTTTTTTTTCCGAATTCGACTGGCTTCTCTTCCGCACCAGAAAGACATTTAAAGCAGCCAAGAAACGTCTTACTTTGTTTATTGTGACGAGAAAACACTTGCCAAGTCTTCAACACGAGACGAGATGAACGTAGATCTAGAGCTCAGTCCACCGCCTTACAAAACGCTCACGTCCTCGACACTTGGTGGCGCCAAGAACCGCATTGATCGTAAGTTGGTCACGTCATCTCGGAAGCCAGCAACTTGTTCTAATCTTGTTGCCTTTAGTGAATCGATATTCAAGTGTCGCTGCACCTTATGGTCCAACGGATCCTGTAGCGAGCACTTACTTCCAAGTTGTCATTAGCAAAGCCAAGGCTCCGATCGTATGTGGTGATGCTGGACCTGTTAAGGGCAAAGCAATTTATGCCGAGCAAGATCTTCCAAAAGCTACTAGAATCTGGACCGAATCACCGCTCGTGGCTATGCAACACGAACGGAATCGTAATCTACTGCAATGCTGTCATTTTTGCTATTTGCCATTGTTAGGAGACGCTCATGACCAATGGCGCGACATTGTGACGCGCTACAATGCTCAAATTCGGCATCAAACAGAAGCACAAGGTGATGAAGGAGAAGAAGAAGGAAAGACAACGACAAGAGCACACAAAGATCCAGTCCATGTGGACGCATTGGAGAAGACCCTCCAACTGCTGCGCATTACCCCACAGAGCTGCGGGATGGCAAATCCTGGAGCCAAATGTACTTGTGGTGAAGTATACTGCTCGAAATTGTGTCGAATGCGAGCGCTTCACGAATTTCATGCCATTTTGTGCCCTCGTAACGATCCGTGCTCAGCCATGGGCGAGTTCTTGGAACACACGCGCCACACTAACGATATTTTCCTACTTGCGGCAAAGGTCATTGCCCGCGTGCTCTCGCGGTATCTCGTGTGGCGAGATGTCGTCAAGGCTCGCGAGCCTATCGATATGTTTTACAAGAAACCGTGGTGGGAGGTGGTCGTCGTTGAACATGACGAATCGTACTCATTGCAGCGGGATTCTCAAAGCAATGAGGGTCGAATTGCAGCTAGCGGCAGTGATGAGACCAACAGCGAAGGCGGAGGCAGCAGTAGTAACGATGCCGACTCACCTAACGATGTCAAAGACATTGACGAGCAACGAAAAGCTGCGTTACCCGAAGCTAACGGTAATGCTGTCCTCCAAGCACATAATTTACGCCATGATGCAACACAAAAAGGAGACTGGATGGCAGGCACTGGTGGTACTATGCCAAATGGATCCACCAAGGCTCAATGTCTCCAGGAGGTGCTAACAATGACTCACCACTTGCTAATTGACGCATTAGAGTGCAATCTAGTGCGGCTTGAGCGAGAAGGCCAACTACGTGGCGTGACGGTGGAAGAAATATGGCGATGTTGCTCGAGCGTACTTAGCTTTGAGTTTTTTACCGCTCAGATTGGTCTCTTCGAAATGAACAACATCAGTATGGAGGTTGATCATCCATTCCATGCCTTCATAGACATCCTGGATCCAGATGTCCAGCATGAAGTGACCGCAGGAGGTGGCGATGGCCAATTAAACAGCTTGTCTCCTCAATTAAACGGCGAGGATCAGGCTCTAATTGCTAGCGTACGACGCGTGCTTGAGTGGGAGGAAGAACGCTTACAAGTGCTGCAGACACAGGAGCGTCTTGAGAAGAATGGAGGAGAAGTGGATACTGGTCTTGATCCCCTGATGCCGTTAGGTTATCCTTGCATTGAAGGCACTGCGCTCTTTCCAATCATTTGCACGATGAATCACAGTTGTGATCCAAACTGCACTGTGCTGTACACGAAGAATGGCGACGGCCACGTAGTGGCTATCCGTGATATTCAAAAAGGTGAAGAGCTCTGTATCTGCTACATTGATGTTGACATGAATGTGCAGATGCGTGAAGCAAATTTACGCGAGTACAAGTTCAAATGCTTCTGCCCGCGTTGCACTCTGGAGCGACAACAGTTAGAGCAACAAGAGTCTGGACAAGACGAGCCAACGAGTTTTGCTCTAACGAGTCCAGTAGCAAGGAAACAAGTCCGACGCTCTAGTCCTGAAAATTCCAAACAGAAAAAGAAATCAAAGACGAAACACGGCAGCCAAGGGCGGTGAAAGAGGTACGTGTCGTGAGGCTCAGTGCTTTGTTAGGCTGTAGCAGAAAGCGAGAACATCTTGACGCGGAGAGTCTGCGTCCGTATCAATATCACGTCACGTCTTTGACTGTTGTTCAATTTGAGAAAGATAAAAAGCCACCTCAAAGTTCGTAAGTTGCAGCCACACCCGAGATCCCGTTGAACACGTACGTATTGTTGAGGGGCTTGAATTGATGCGTGATCAGCTTCACAGCTTCTTGCGCAGCGACGCCCCCCATCAGAGCAGCAATATTGTGCAGCTCAACTTGGCATGACCGGGTCATCTCCAGCGCGTGGTCGTCAGTGATCCAGTCCGCCACGTCGCTACCAACAGCCAATGTCTTTGCCTTTGCCACAAGCCACGCTCTATCTTGAGTGACAGCGGCGTCCACTGAGCCAGGATATCGGTCAAACTCAGACGCAAAGATCGCCACTGCTCGAAGCATGAAATACCAGATCAATGGCGACTGTACCTTGTCCTCATCCTCCAGATCCACACCCGACAAGTCAACGTGCTTGTACTCTTGCGCCACACTACGTGTCTCTAGCATGGCGATGCTCGGAGCATTCTTGCAAAAAGCTGCCACGACATCGAATGGGATCATGTCTTGTGAGAGTTGGAAATCCCGCAACTTGTCGAGTAAAATGTGGTATACTGCTGTCGCGTCCTCCTTTGCCTTGGCCACGTAAAGATTTTGCAAAGCCACATACGATTCCGTAGACGCCGTCATATCTGGCACCACTCCTGTCACTGGCAATAGTCCTTCATTCTGATTAACAAATTCTGCCAGTGCATGTGCCAAGAGCCAAAACTCCTTCGTGTCCTTTGTCTTCTCCAACGCCTCCACCGACGCAGTGTGCGACGCGGCAGCAGCCAACACTGGCGCAACTTCTTCCGGCAATTGTGGAGGCACGTACGCCTTGTAGGCATTCTCACCTGCTTCAATAAAATTCACTTCATGACCTCGAGGACCCCACGCCATTTCTTGCAGACTCGTTTTAAACGCGTCTTTCTCCATGAATGAGGTCGGTGGGTGCCCCTCATGGCTCTCCTTCCACTTTTTCATTGCCTGCAACAGTAGCACCACGAATGGCACATGCGCATGGTCAATCGTTGACAATGACTGCAAGTCAAAGCTGTCTGCAAACTTGTGCAACGCCACAAAAGGCTTAGAAAGCCGCAGTTCGTGACATGGCGGATCATATTTCGCATCTGCAATAGCGTGTTGAGCCACCTGTAACCTCAACAAGCCTAGAAACCCGTACGATATGACTACTAGTAGTGGAAGCCTCTTGGCTAGACACAATTCGGCCAACTTTGCCGTAACTTGCTCGTTCAGTTGTGTAGCTAGCACCAGATCAAACTGATCCAAATACTGAGGCTCCTCTTGTAACACCTGCTCGATATTAGCGTGGCGAGCTCCGCCAGTGACATCCTCGTTCATCTCGAGTAATAACTTGGCTACTGCATCAGCTCGGGAGCTGCCAATCGAGTCCTCAGTGACGAAGAAATTGTTGGTCGCATCGGCCAACGTCACTCTTTGGTCGTCTAAAATCTCGAAGCGCTGGACGCCAGGAAGTACCAAATTCTTGAGCGCTTCAGAGCCAGTAGCACACGATCCAATGAGTAGAACATGCGCACTGGCCATACGACGCTGACCTTCGGCGCCCCATAGCCGCAATTGGCGGTCATACTTGTCTCCCATTTCCGGTTAGCTTTGTATGGAAATCTTTGGTTCATTTCTTCTTCGAACCGTAACGCTATTTTCATTACTCTATTGAATTACAGTCAGTTAATTCTGTGTGATTGGCTGATTTTAAGTTTAGCCATATCTCTATCGACGCCCTAGATCGACACGCGACGGTGCGGCTTGTGGGGTTCCATCTCAGGCGTCTGGCAGTGCAAATGGAAGAGTGAATAACCATATATCATCCATACAGCTCCCGTTGGCCTCGCCACGCGTCAGACTAAGAGCCGTTACCACTCACAAGGCACATGGAACCCTTCAGACGGTAGATACAGAAAATCGTGGAGAGGATAAATTATCCATTCTGGTAGATCTGGATTTTGTAAGAAGTGACATTGAATTTATGAAAACAAACCAATTTGGCAGTTCGCTTTTTATTCTCAGACGGTGTCTGAGTCTGATCTCAATTCTTACGCCATGCATAGCCGTATAGAGAGACACTACTACTATTACAGCATTTAGGTCGCAAAACCTCTTGATATTGCGAAAGGGCCAGTTTGGCACGTCATTGAGTCAATTCCATTGCCACTTTCTCGTAACACGAGGCAAAGCAGCATCATCATCGCCGAAAAGAAAGATGACAGAAGCTGTGTTGCTCGTTGGAAATATAACCTGAAATCACCTACTGGTCGATGATTGGTCGCTATGCTCCTACTTCGGTTGGTCGTCCTTCGATTTTTGCCTGATATAAATGAAAAAGTGCAATACTCGATAAAGTATACAGTCCTGACAGCATCCGATCCTGCACGTCAATTTTTATCCCTATGAAAAGCTTTTGCATCAGCAGCAGTGCTTGACACCATCTTTCCATAACAAAGCGAGAAATCTTACAACGACAAGAGCTGAAATAGTTCCAAAGCAGATAATCATTCGCGAGCCTACAACTCCTAGCCAAGAGCTACGATTGATAAGGCTACGACGCGAGCCACCACAGCAATGACCATGATAGCTAATGTGTACGTGTAGATGGATGAGATGTACACATAAAAATCAGTGCGGCCCAGTATGTTGACAAAACTGAAGACATAACTATAGCCGCCGCCCGATAACAAAAGTAGAAGCGTGCGAGCTTGGACTAGCCATGAAAAGAATGCTAGCAAAATCAGCATAGTGACAACAGGAAGTCGTCAAGCGTCAGCTTTAGTACCTCACTGAGAACAAGGATGGTCGCACGCGACTGAGCAGTGCCAGCTGCTCTAAAGAATATCGTAGCAACTGGTTCAGAAGCTGCGTCCTCGCTTCGTAAACATAAATGCGTGCATTTTGTGACGACCCCTTCTGCCTTTGATACGAAAAGCTCGATTCAACTAAATCTTATTTCGATATGCTCGTGTCCTGTGTCTCGCCTAGTCCGCCATGTTCGACGCGGTAATTTACGTATGCATCCAATAATTTTGCAGCGAAGTTATCACATAATCCTTCGTGCATGATGGAGATTGCGAAATGTAGATCATTGGCAATCAAAACAACCTGTTAATGACGACACTCCAGTAAGAGGACGAATTTGGTACGATACAGCTCATACAAATTATACAGTCTCTCAGTGTACTGTGTGCGGTTTGTACGTAATGGTCGTCACCCGCTGCGCGCTGATGCAGACAATGCCAGTGCCTTGCGCGTCCTACTCGAGCGTTGCCGCCTCAAGTGATGGTGCTTGCGGTGCCATGTCCACGATTCGAAGCAGGTCCTAATATACGCTTAGCATGACACTCTTAACATGATATAGAAGACTCGCGGTGTTCGCCACAACCAGTGCACGCTTTCTGCAATGCCACCGTCACGTACGCGGACGCACTGAGGTTCTATTCACGCCAGCTTGGGATAAAAGACATTTTATCGGACTAGATTTGCTGCGACGAACGCGACAATACAATGATGTACTAAACGTCGCTGCAGTAAAGAGGATGTTCACGCCAAAGATATTTATTGAATCACAATTTCTGCGACAAACATGGGGAGAATTTTGTGGTCACAGTTCATTCTGTGCTTTGCCCTCAACTCCCTGAGCCCAGTCATGAATTGCTACCCCTTTGTCCTCTTTGTGGTCATGTTTCTCTTTCCAAGTCCAGACGACGCAGTAGCATCGAAACACTCGGGATTGCCAGCACATGACTCTTCGACCTCCCAACACATGAGCAACACTCGCCCCGCCAAGAGACTTTTGCAAGCTTCTACTACAAAAGAAGAAGACGATGGCGAAAGAGGCTGGTCTCTTCCAGCTCCAAGCAGGTCCCAAATAAATCGCAGTTTTCTTTGGAATGTTCTTGAAGGCATAAAGAAGAATAAAGTGCTGATTTCTGAACGAGACCCAGTCAAAGCAGCGACTGCTACAAAACCAGCAACAGCTACGGAATCAGTGACCACTCCTGAGATAAAGCGTGTCCCTCGTAGAGTAATCAAACCAGCGAATAAGGTGATTCATGGCAAAACTGGTATTATCTCCAAGAAAACGGCGTGGGCATTCTTTGAGTCTCTGGGTTTCACTACGCTTAGGATGTCGCGTCCAAAATTGTTGGGACCGTGATGTTTATGACTACCGAGAAATACTGTTACAACGAACTCGTTGACATATTTGGCGAAAGAGAATTCGCCATCATGATGTACGCGCACAGATCAGAGCACTGGAAAGGGCACGAAACGTGAAGTGGAGCAAAAGGAGGTGGAATATGAACGATGTATTCAGTCCCGAATTGTATGCGGCGCACAAGAAGATTGTCGATAAGCTCTGGGACAGATGGACTTTTATCGACACTATGATCGAGTCGTTTGTACGGCTCAGACATAAGTACGTCCTGTGATGGAGCTTCGTTTGCAGCATACAGAGTAAGAGCTGCCATCGTTTCGTATGTTTTGTGCCGTGTATCATTCACTGACTGGCTGTGACTTTCTCAGTGTTGTCAGGACAGATGATTGTTTTGGTTGAATGGCGTCAGGTTTGAGCTCAAAAGCGAGAAGCAGCATTGTGTCACGGGTGACATGTGCAAGCTTGAGTTGGTTGCAGCCAGTAGATGAATCGGAAACCTGCTTTAGGCTGAAGTACTGTTCAAAGAGGTGTTGTCCAGGTGGGTTCAGTGGATAAAGTCGTATCGACATTGACACGCCTTGAGTGCGACTTTGTCGCTGCATTGGCGTCGAAAGCGTGAGGAACGCGTTGTCATCACGATAAGTGCTGCATTCCGCGCCAGAATATATCACAGCAGCTCCAGCTATGTGTGACAGTCAACATTATACGACATTCTTACAATTAACGCTTTGACATACAAATCTGGCATTGTGACAACCGGTCCACTCTTTTTCGCTTTGTACATCAACATCGTCTTGCTAGCGCATCAAATTTCAAAAGAAAATGCGTCTAGTTTACGTCCAATGGTGCACCACACAGGCCAATCTCCTATAGCTTCGTTAACGCAGTGCTGTCACTGATAAAGTGTCCACTTTTCTCTCGGTTTGCCATGCCCGAATGTTGCCATTGTTAAACTGACCTTGACGTCTGTGACAACCCATGCTCCATTAAAATGTTCTCAACAGTTTGAAAGAGCCACCCAAGGTTCCGATAGACAGCTGCGAGTAGAAGCTCAGTAATTGCCCCTGCACGTTGACCTGGAGTGTCCAACACGGTTGCAGACAACGATGGAGTAAGTCTCAGACACAGCTGAATAATCGTCTCCTCAGACAGCTGATTACCATCTACATATGCGTCATTTTCAGGCTCGTGCGGCACAGGGCGAATAACAATCCAAGCGCGCTGCATCATCTTAAGCCCATGAAGCAGATCCCGAGGCCCCTCACTCTCAGAAGCTGATTCAAGTGTGATCACTAAACGGTCTTTCTCCACGAATTTCTTCATAGCAAAGCGCATTTGCATACGAGCTGCCGTATTGTTTACACGTAGAGTCGTAATGGCTTTGGCGCTAATAGAATCCGGTGAGCTTTTTACACCATGGTAAGTGCCGTCCGCAAGTTTTACGTGTTCTCTTGACAAACATCGCCACACCGCCGAGCAAGTCGCTTCCATTCCAAAAGGAACTACCTTGGAGTTCGTAGCTTCCAAATACAAGGCCGATGTTTCACCCACATGTAAGCTCGAGACATTACATCCCTCCTCCAGACTCTGCATGACAGGATGTCTCGCGCAGATATCGTCTGCCTCTGCGTACACGGCGTCCATATCCCTCAGCAACCTCTCATATAACTCAGCCTCGCTCGCTTCATGACAGCAGTTACTAAACTCAAGCCGAGCCTGGAGCTGTGCCGTCTCCGTCCCCTCGTCCTTTCTCGAAGCATGTTTCTTGATCAATTTTTGAAGACTTCTGGTGAGCTTGATCTGGTCCATGAGTGACTTTCTGAGCTGCAAGTTTTGCATCTCTGCGCGTTGTTTTTCTACCAACTGATGCTTCGCGATATGTTGCCACCTCATAGCACGATCACGTCTGCCTCTGATCTGCACGGTGAGTGGCCCATTGTCCTGACTCTTCAAGACGATCAACTCCCCTTTCTTGGTCTCTAACTCCTTTTCCAGGCTCTGCACCTTATCGCGAAGATAGCTGATCTCCTCCTTCTGTCGTTTCCGTGTCGAATTCTGCATCGGAGCCTTCGAAATTGCTACTTTGTCTCCTACCAGTAGCGTTTCCGACCCTACTTCGGGACCATTTTTACTTGTAGCGGACGCAAAATGCAGCTCATCACTTGGTTGAGATGCAGCTGAGAAGTTTTGTATTGGAAACGACATGGAAGCGTCGTTAGAGACTAAAACGTGTCCATGAAATGGCGTTGCAGTCGTCTCAGAAGGAGCACGAGAGTCTCCAAGCGGCGCTACAGATTCAGAAGCTGGTAGAGGCAGAAGATCGGTATCGTTCAGCTCGTCGAGGAAGCTTGGCAGCAGGTCGGCAGACAGCGCCGTCTCCTGTGGCGAGAAGCTACGGTGTGCCATGAGTATCAATCAGCACATGTAAAAATCAAATTTGACTAATCGGACAGATTCCGTAAGTGTATATTGTATATGATACATTACTTAATATGCAATACAGTAATTGATCGCTGACAAATTATGACGCCAAATGTTATGAGTTCCCAAGGTCAAGACTATTGTGTAATTGCATGAAGAAAAGGTTTCTTCACATCGTAAGTCATAAGCTGAGCCATTGAAGTGACGAACACGTCTCAGGACGAGACAAACCTTCCATTTTTTAGGTACTAGTTGCAATACATCAGTTCGAAAATTCACTAAACTTTACCTCAAACCTATCGACCATGTTGGCAATTTTATCCACTGCCAAAAATCTGACGCCTGACATGAATATCGCAATACAACAACACAAAACAAAGAACTTGTGCGGCACTTCGATACTGTCCAGCCTTGTGGAATGTCATACAAAATTTGAGCGCGACTGAAGTACCATGTATGGTATTTGTCAGTCAAGATTAGCCTAATATTCATTACAACCCAAAGTAATTCACCTATTTGTTATTTATTTCTATGTTGAGGTCGTGCTACGGCTTCTCACAGCCAATTTCATCTGACATGCAGATTTGACAGATCTGCGACCGGTACGAGCGCTTGCAGCCGTATACAGACTTGGCACAAAGTGGACTGTTTTCGTAGCACGGCGGATTCATGGCTGTGATGTCAGCCACTGTAGGCAACGGACGCATTCGACCACCATCACTCGTTATGGCATTCGTCGAAACCAGCGCGTCGTAAGCGGATACAAGCTTCTCAATACGTGCAGCGTTTGCGTCACTGTCACCAGGATTGGCCCAGAACTCGAGGCCTTCTACAAGCTCCACGATACCACCTAGGAGACCAGACGTGACGGAAGGGATGCTGAATTCCACCCCTCCGGCCTCACAGAACTCGGTGTAATTGGCGTACGTACTTCCTGTACTCGGGTTCATCATGGACGTGATTCCCACGACGTCGTCCAGCAAAATGTAGCCCAGAATCTCGTACGAAAACGTGCATGTCACTCCATCCGGCTTCACTCCAAAAGCACATAAACCACCTGCATACTCCTTGCGACAAGACTCGGTCTTGTCGTCCCAGCGCTCCTGAGGACAACTATTCGGGAACGAGAACCAATAGTTGTGTGGGTACGGGGCAATAACGTCCTTGTCCTGCAGAGTGCCACCAACGCAGAAGCCCAGCTTTGGCTGACCACCAGCTCCAACATATTGGTTGCATGTATCGGGAAAAGTACCATCTTCGTTAGGGTTGCATCGACCACCGTCCATGGACATGAACGGACAGTGCTCGATTGCGTAGCTGTGCTCGTCTGTGGCGTTGGCGTAATATTGCATGGCAGCAATTGGCTGCACCAC
>NQFO01000265.1:195-49243 GCA_003991265.1 Pseudoperonospora humuli
CTTCAGGAGATGTCGATCGTAGAAGGCTGATTACAGCAACCTCCCCGATGACATCTCGCATCCGCTCCAAAGCCGACCACTCATAAGAAGACAAATGAGGAAAATGCTCATTCGTCAACTCGACAATTTCCGGTACTGCTGGACCGAGTGGGGCCTCTGCTCCATCCATGTTCCCAGACATAGATGGACGTAGGTCTTGGAAAGCAATGCGCGAAGTGCTTTAAGCCGCTTCGTCAAACCTTTCTCAAGTCGGTCGCTGAAAGGACCGCTCAAAGTGCTACCAGGTGTAAGAGGGCGCTGTTTACAACAGTCCCTCTAACGCAGCACACACGCTTGTGCGTCCAGAGCAAGCGTTCCCGACTTGGAGGGAAGAAAACTTCACCACTTAAGGGTAAATATGCAATTGAATTAAAATGCTGTTATGGTCCCTATCGCTACTACTAATTAACCTCAAGGGCTCCTTATTATTTTATGAATAAAACCTACACATGCAGAGATAAAACCTACTTAACTGATATATAAAACCTTGGGTACACTCGAGGTTCGACCTATAGGACTTGAGCTTGAAATTCTGTGGAAAATTCTCTGAGAAGTGATTGGCTCGCGCCATCACTTTAATCCGCAGTGAAAGGTCGCGTGCGTCACCAGCGAGGTTCCTCAAAGCAGTAATCATTATGCTGCGGTGGTTGGTACATGAATGTCAACATTCTGTACTGATTAGTACATGTGAAAAACATTATGTACTGATTAGTACAGAAAACCTTTGTGACGTCATCATACGACGTGCAAGGACCTGTTGTACCTTAATCCTTTTGACTTGTGCCTCTGCAATGCACGCTGAAGGTGGTGTGTGACACACACGATCGTGCAAATAGATTCATTTTCATGTAATGGCTGGTTAAGGTCTACTATACAAAGCGTCCCCGCTCAAGCTTCGACAAAAGCAGTTTTCTGTTGCTTTTGCGTTTGCAATGGTGGTTAACAAGGCCTAGGATAGGATATCTATCACGTAGGGATCTTTCTGAAGACGCCCATGGACGTATGCAGCGTTGCCGAGAGTGACTTCACGTTAGGCGATCAAGATTGCAGTATGCCCAGAGTCCATCGATGAAGATAGAAATATACACACCAAGAACATCGTCTACTGGGAGATCTTCGCCTTCTAAGCTTGGCAGAAACATCATTACATAATATCATATTATGTTCTTTCACGGCCACACTTACTAATCAAGAACTTGGCTATAGCGCGCTTCTGCAATGCCTGCTCCACCCCATTACCGGATTTGCTAGGCCTAGCCAATGTTAACAGAAACACCAATGACGGAAAGCCAGTGATTACTTATTAAATCATCGATTATGATTTACACATTTGAGGTTTTTGGCATCATCGTGTTCTCATCCTGCTTAGTCTGAATTTAGGCGGCCTAAGGATAGATTAGACCTCAATATAACTAACTTTTTTGTTAATCAGGAGCTTCACCAATGCACACTACGCTAGACGACAGATTCGTATAATGGCGCGGTGGCACATGAGGGGTCGCAATGCATGCTGCTTATTGGCGAGAGGCGAGCTTGTAAGGTCGATGCCAAAGAGTATGAAAGGTTATTGACAAGTCGAGGAATAGCACTCATATGCTCACTGTTATATTTTCCATTTACATGTTTGCATGTTTGCATGCCACTAAATCCATGTGCTTGTTAAACACGTTGAGAATACAATGTCATCAAAGAAGAGAACACGTAGGGTGTGGTGCTGATTTTATCGGTGCTGAAAGAATGCTACGGAGTGCTACAGTAGGATGTACCGCGAAGTACCGGGACTCTGACCTTAGCGTGATAAACATGCTGGAGCTGCTTAAGAGCGAGCCACATGTATAGGGGATTATATGTTAAACTTTATAAAGAACAGTTGTAGAGTAATTACGGGTTTCCAAGTCTGAATGCCGAGCAGCACAAAAGCTAATCGGGTAGAAGTTAGTCATTGTTTCATCGATGGCGTTGACACAACGCAAAATTGTCAGGTCGCGCAAAATTGAAACCAGCAAGTCACCAAGAGGCAATGGTCGCTGATAAGCTGACAGAAGTATAGCCATATATGAACTTGTTACGATTGAAATAACTTACTTGCAAATACGTAAGTGTCCAGCCTAATTCCGAACTGTTTTGAGAAGTCAGGTAGCTGGAGTACGGAAGGAGTTGACAAACGGCACTTAATGGAGTCGTTGGGGCATGAAATTTCAACCACGCAAGTTGATCATGCACGCTGATGCGCAAGTCACGAAAGTTGTGTGCCCGCACACCTTGAAAAAAGTGCATTGCTCATGATTTGCAGGCCAGAAGAAATAAATGCGTAATCTCGAATATTGGTTTGGAATACGTCAAGGGTATTAAAAAAGACGCATCTTTAAAAATTTATCCGACATCAGATGCAGGACGCGTTAGTGTTGTTTCTGTCATGCAGCCGCCGCGTATGTTGATCAAATATCTTTGATGTCGCGCTGTTTGACGTTCTTTAGGCGCAATGGCGTTTGAATAGACTCATATAAGTTTGCCTATTGGCCTATAAAAACAAATAAAAAGCTTTCTAGGAATTAGGTGCACATCTCCCTCATTTTTGTAGGACCATTGCACGACCGCATCAAAGCCAAAAGACCGCTTACCAACGTAAGAGATGCATGCTTTGTGTGATATAACATCTAAAGTTCAGTTTATGCGTCTCGTGTGCTATATAACCACACTAAAGCGCAGATTGACCATTTGTCAAGGGCTCATGTGACGGTCAATACGATCGTGAAGTGCATTGCTCCGGTGACGAAAAAGACGACGTGCATGGCGCACGAGGACTGGGTATGTGCGATGTCATACCAAGGAACCGGTGAAAAGGTTAAAGCAGGCATTGCATATAAGCGCAACAAATAGACCTGCTCGCAGTGTCGCCACGCACTTTCGTCTGTTTAATACACTGCCCCTAAGTACGATACGAAGGTGCTGAAAAAAACGCGCGATGGTGTGGCAGTAGATTCTAAAGAGCTGAAGAAATGCTCTGGAGCACTCTGCTGCGGCGAAAACCCAAAATACCAATGGCTGGTACGGCGACGAGAACACGGTGCAGGCGCTGATCAATAATGCGGTTTGCGGTCAGGGACGCATGGAGGCTTTTCAAAGGCCATGGACAAATATCGATACGACAGCTAGTCGTGGCTATCAGAAGATAGCAGCCACCTAAAACAATCCACACCGCCCATGCTACTATGTGACAAAAAACGTTGTGAATACTCAAATAGAAGAGAAATTTTGATCGACTACATACCGGAGCTCAGGAAGAGTAGAATGTAGCTGGATCTGAAGTCGCGTAATGCCAAGGGAAACTTTAAATAGAGATAGCGGCGCTTTTCATAACCTTTGGGGTAAACAACGAGATTTATTAATGAGCATATGTGCTTGACCATTCGCTCATCCGAAAAGGGAGGGCAGAACTCCTTAGAATGGTTGCTCAACATATGCCCACTTATGAAGTGTTGCATCATCTTTGGATCCTGTAACCATGTCAGCGGCGGGGGAGGTAACAGACTCTGCACAGAGGTTGGTGTAGACTTGGGATATATCCAAGACCCACCGACCGTGATACTGAATTGTCACTGCGTCCACACCAGCTCGATACATGTGTGCTGCATTTTTGACTCAAAGTGAACCGTTCTTGATGGCGGCCTTCTTGATAGCACTAGATAAATGCGCCATTGAAATGCCTGCTGGTTACCCTGTACGCGATATATAAACTGCTGCTGGAATGTCTGACGGCAGGTGTTGCCTTGCTCGCAATAGAAGCAGAGTGCCGAGCACTGGGCTGACAAAAGTATGTCCAGAGCGGTGCAGTAATCGGGCTATTGTATGTCAACTCTGGTTTGTCTTTGAGCCGCGAAGTCTTAGATGCACCAAATGCGCACTCGAAGGTGAAAGTGTTGGCTCCTCAGCTTTATCAAGGACAACTAGGCTCTTAGCCTTCATAGCAAATCACTTGAACGAAATTTTCGCATATAGAGACGATTTCCAAACGTCGAAGCAGGAAAAAGAATGCCACGCATACAACCACCCCGCCCCAGAGCGCCTGATTAAAAGAATTTTTAAGGCGAAGCGAGCGAAATCATATTTTGAGAAGCTGAATCAACACTGGAGTCTTGTGTTGCAGAGGTGTTTCTACCCGAGAAATTCTTTTGATTAGCATGCGAATGTGTGGGTCAGAAATTGGAAGAACTTGCCCCGCTGCTGCGAAAAAAATAACGCATTCTTTATAGCAAATTAACAACTTAAGATCCTAGAAGAGGACCGCCATCACGAATTCCCAACTGAAACCCATGCATGATAAAATTAGAGAGAACTTGAGCTTGAATCTCTTCACAGACGCCTAAAAACCACGGATGAATTTCTCGTCGAAATGTCCACTTATTCATCGCCAAAGAGTACTTGATGGAGGCGGAAATGGCAGCGGAAAGCTCGCGGATATATTTCGCCAGGTCAGTGATAGCTGATCCACATTGATAGCTGGCGACACCTGCGTCCAATCACGAGTAAGTCTCCAAACTGATTAGCGAAGATTGGATGATCGCCATTGTGTGAACCAGCATCAGCTCGGATATCATTAACACCGGCAGTATGCTACGCGGAAAAGAATAGACTAAAGATGCTTTCTCAGTATATGAGAAGCCGGACAATGTCTTGAGCGCTAGTGTTGCGCGATCCAAGATGGTTTTGCCAGGCCACCGCCGAAGTGTTGTCGATGCGGAAGCAGACGGCCGGGCGATGGCTTTGAGTCGCGGACAAGGACCAACGTGCTTCCCATTCGTATGTTGCAAACGCACACGAAAGAAATTTCGATAGTTGATATCATAGCATTTGGCTTCTTCATTTTTGAAGCGATCGATAAGCTCAAGTTCCTGGGGTGAGAATCGATACATCAATGCCACCTTGGTCTTTACATCGAGAGCACACAAAGCGTGGTCACAAGCATTCATTTCCACGACAACGTCAGGTTCAGGTAGAGCGCTAAAGCACTTCAAAGACACGCCGTTAAAAAAGGAGAGTGGAGAATTTGCTACCACCACAGAAGTCTTGTCTCATTTCGTCGCTAATGAGGACATTAATGAACCTATGGAGGCTGAACTCTTTCTGGCAAAGACGTTGGAGATATGGGGCGCGCCGATCTGACGCATGTGAATGATCGGTATTCGTTACGCGTAAGTCTGCTTGAATGGTATGCCGTAGACACGAGCGTGAGAACCTTCAATATCTTAGCAGCCGGCATCGACACCGTCTTGACAACGGAGTCGACCAGAAGCTCGAGAACGTTATGGTTGGTGTCCCATGAAGTAAACTTTTCTTCATTTACGGCATTGCTGCTTCGAATAGTAGTCATGGTATAACGCAGCGAGCAATCCATATCGTCACAGCTATTTCCAATGTCAGCCGAGACGTTAATGTGATCGTCGACTCAATGATAATTAAAAAATATCTGGGTTGTGACTATTGCAATGAGAACCGTGTACAAACGCAATCGCACCGCCGGTAATTTCAAATTGGCCCGGAAAGCTTGTCCAGCCAAATGGGTATGCTAGCTCTATCACAAGCGCTTTCTACGTTTCAATGCAACCGGCAAAAGGTGCACGCTTTGGCTGTGTATCATTACGTTGCAAAACGCGAAAGTTACGTCACCTGCCATGATCTTTGTTTCACGATTTGGAAAATTTCTCTTCGTTTGAAGAATTCCTGAAGCAACCGCGTCATAATACTTGTAATCAGGTCTTGGAATCGAATTCTGATCTGTATAGTGGTTAAAGGAGGATTGTTCCGAGAACGATAGATCATGGATCATCCGCCCCGTTGATGACGGATCTCCACCGGTTTTGTCGACAATACCAAATGGGCTGATGAGCACTTCTGGCCACAACTCAAGGAAACCTTTGTCTAGCATGAGGTACCTCCACGTATCTTGTTCCTTGCGAACTTTCTTGTGATGAATGTTGAATCGCTCGATGGTGAGCCAGACCGCGTCCGATGTGGATCTCTGTGCCTTAGACGTCGCCGGTCCACCAGAACTTGATGTCTTGAGCGTCGAAGAAGGACGAGAGCTGCTTTTCCGCACGAGCTTCTTCATACCGCTCTTCGCCTTTTTTATCTCTGTTGGAGCCCCCTTGTGCTTCAAAGCACACAAAGGTGGGCCATTCTCCGTAGAGCGTGTTGTGGCCGACGTCAGAGAAGCTACAGCAGTCGACACGTTAATCCCTTCCACCGATGGAGGTGGAGTCGTCTGCACCTTAACCGAAGTGCCCACCGCGCTGGGGTGAAAAGCGTTTGCTGGAGTTGGTGTCGTAGCCATGGTACTTGAAATTGCTTTAGGTATTAAAGAACCTTTTAAAGTTGCGATGTTTCTGAGATTTCGTGAACTAAAAGGCTTGTAGCACTGGCGCTTGCCTAGGATGTGACCACACCAGACTTTATCTACATGTGTAAAAGCTCATTTCCTATCGTACCTCCAGGAAATACACCGATCAGGCTAAGTGGAAGATCGACACGAAGCGCCAGGAGCGTGCAATGGCCACTAAGCCCCCCAAGGAACTGTAAAAGCTGCAAAAATATAAGTGGATTGAGCCCATTGTGAAGCTAGAGCGACAGGAGCAGCTCCTCATAGGCAGTATCAAGTACTTACAACAGCTGGAACCGCACATGTAGACGAAGGCATATCCTAACGATGCATTACTACGTAAGATATTCTTACTAGTTTTGATGCACATTTTACGCTTGTTTGGCAAACGGCAATGTAAGACTAACAAGTTTCACCAGCTCTTCGATCTTCTTGCGGCGGTTTTGCGTTTGCTTGGAGACGCAAGTCCATTTTTCACCGTGGTGAGGATCAGAACTTACGGTTCGCTTGAGAATCTTTTCTGCGGTTTCCTTTGATCCATGCTTTAGCTCAAACAGATAGTAGTGGGCCCATGCATCGCCAAAATCCGAGTCCAGCTGAACCGTTCGTTCCAGCCACTTGCGTGCCTTCGAGTACTTACGCTCCTGCCAGAACAATTTTGCGACGGATAAGCAGACCGATGTATCATTGTCTTTCTTCTTCAATGCAGTAAAAGACGCGCGCTTTTGCTGGGCTCGAGGGGCAATGTCAATCGACTCCGCCAGGAGGATGCCCGAATCTGGGCATTCCTGCAGAGCCTTGGCCATAAGCATCTCTTGGCCTTTGGGGTTATCCCATCGAGCTTCCAAGCGAGCAGCTTCTAGCCACAACAAATCGTTTTTCGGGTTTTTGAGGCGAGCCAGCTCCAACACCGAGCGTGCCTTCGTAACGCCGTTAACTCTTTCCTCCAATCGGCTGGAAAGAGTCCATAGAGGGATCGATTTTGGACAATTCTGAACGCCTTCACGGTACATCTTCTTCGCTTTCTCGTTATCAGGCGGGTCCAACGCTTCATAAAATTGCCCAGCCATCATATACAACTTGGGAAAGTCAGGATACAATTTCATACCTTCCAGGAGGAGATTCTCTTCATCAGTGCGATTCTCTGCACACTCTCGTTCGAGTAACACGGACTTCATCCATACATGGGGTGACGGCGCCAGTGCGCGTGCCTTTGCCAGCAATGCTCGTGCCAATTCAATCTCGTCATTCTCCCACTCAAGCTTGACGGCTGCTAACCAGATTGCCTCGCTATT
This sequence comes from Pseudoperonospora humuli, assembly GCA_003991265.1. Lineage (NCBI taxonomy): Eukaryota > Oomycota > Peronosporomycetes > Peronosporales > Peronosporaceae > Pseudoperonospora > Pseudoperonospora humuli. Next base: position 7,906 of record NQFO01000265.1, read on the forward strand.
TGGGTTGGCACTAAATGCTTGACGCAAAATTAGTCGCGCATTTTCTACGGATCCGTTGGTCCAGACTTCCTTAGCGGCCATGAGCCATAAAATCTCTGCATTGGGGCAACACGTGACGGCCTTTTGTAACAGTTGCTCGACAGGTTCGGAGCTTTTGCCCTCCTGAACCCTCTTCTCCAGAGCAACAGCTCGCAACCAAATCGACTTTTTACCCGGGAAAACTTTTAATGCGGCAGCGTAAATAGCTTTGGCAGTCAGCAGTGCGCCACGGTTGATGCTGTTCTCAGCATCATCCATCCACGTGCGCTTTCGATCTTCATGATCAACACCAACATCTAAACTAGCCCGAACAATTGCCGCACAAGTTAATGGTGCGTCAGCTTGCTCACACGCTTCGGCTTCCTTGAGCCACATCTCTCGATTCATGACTACCTGATGCTTTTGTAGTGACTTCAGTGCCAACTGAATGATGCGATCGATCATGTCTAAATTCTTCCCTTGCGCTTCTTCCAACTTAGCTGCCGTGATCCATATTGACGGCTCCGTCGGGATAGCAGCGCGCGCTTTGTTCAACGTCTTCTTGGCATTTTCATATGTTTCGAGCCGTGCCAGCGCCAGCCACAAATCCACTGCTTGCGGGACACACTCAACAGCTCGACCGAGCAAAATTCGCGCACCATCAACATCCTCCAGCTCAATCAGAGCCTTCCATAGCTTCACCGAGTTGGGAATATATTCAAGAGCACGACGCATCACGAGTTTCTTTAATTCATCATCGTTTTCGAGCTGCGCAGCTTGAAGCCAAACTTTCACCGACTTGGACACATGTCGTACAGCTTTTGCTAAAATCGTCTTGGCATTTTCCGGATTCTGTAGTCGTGCAGCTTCCAACCAGACATCTTCTTGGGTAGGACAGGATTCACAGCCGTGCGCAATAATTTTTCGCGCTTGTACAATCTTTCCTGCCACTTCTTCCAGCCGTGCTGCTGCTATCCATCCCGGTCCATGTTTGGGGTTCGTCATTGTTACAGATCGTAATAGCAGCCTCGCTTTCTTGATATCGCCGATCTCTGCATCACTCGTGAGCTTCAAGCTGTTCAAATCTGTGAGGTATCCCTTAGGATCTACGACGGTTTGGCCCGAGATTGAATCTGACATCTTGTCCAGTTTTTGAGACAATTGGGCACCTCTCGCGCCCGCCAAGCCCATCACCGAGCTCGTTATGCCACTAGGTGTGTCCAATCCATTTTCTGCTGGTGTGATTGTTCCACTGACACTTTTTGTCTGAGCCGCATTAGCACCCAGTAGACTGTCAGGAACGGGTGCAAACATTTCATTGCGCTTCTGCAGCGCCGTGTTAGTTTTATATCTCAGTGAATAGTCTCCAATATCTGGGATCATTTCCCACTCTGCGTCTGACATACTCTGCAATGAGCCCTTGAGGTCTGCGAACTGGTCACTGATCTTGGGCATCTCCTTGCGCGCTTTCTTGAGTTCTTCCAGCTGTTGGAGTCCCCGTCTGCGTTTACGTCGCGAATCCATACGCTCATCAATCTGTTCATAAATGTCGTCTGCTTCTTTGTCGTCCTGGTCGTACGGCGTGTCTTGGAACAGGCCGCGGGACGAGTAGCCCGAAAACTCGTCGTAGTTGGTCTCGCTGTAGTCGCCAAAATCTTCATTCTCGTCCTTCTCACGTCCAAATCCACCCATGCCAGCAGTTCCAGAACCGCGTCCAGCACTCGGTCCTGCTCCTCCTAGAATCTCCACACCGCTTCCACGACCTGCTCCACGGCCGGCGGGGGGAAGGAACGGCGCATCTTGCGTCCCGTCCTGGGTCATTGGCGTGCGCGCAGGACCAATGTCCGATCGCGTCGTAAAGCCCACAGCCCCACGGCCCAATCCCGGGACATAGTTGGCTGGTGCACCCGAAGCGTACGTATTGCGGACACGCTGACCTAGACCGCTCATGTGGATTAAATGCAAGTGATGTGGTGTACACGATAGTTCAATTGTGTCGCCAAAAGTTGCAGAGGAAGCACCTGCCGATAGTGATCGGCCCGCGGACATCCGTCACATTGCTGGACAAATAAAGAGCATCCTACGTAAAGACACAAGGTCCCCCTAATGCACTTTCATAGCAATTCAAAACAAGTTTAACACGCTAAAGCTATCGTTTGCCTTATTCTGACTGATTTTGCTTCACGTTCCAGCAATAAGTTTTCCTCAAGAGTCAATACCCGTAGCGTGACTGGGAATGTACTTCTCAGCCTTGAGCACTTCCTTGGCGATATCGCGCAGTTGCTCATCTTGCTTACTAGCAGCTTTTATTTCGTGCAGTAGCGCCTGGACTTTGCCGGAAGTAAGGTCACAGTATAGCGTTGTAAGCTTTTTCTCGTGCTCAGCTGACTCGATGCCAGAGTTTAGCGACGAACTCGCGCGCGAAATAGTAGCAGTCATGGCGAACAATGCAATGGCCGAGTCGGCAATTCGCTCTAGCTGCATCTGCTCGTCTACGATTTTCTTGCCGTGTTTGCGAAGCAGGAACTCTACAGACTCACCAAAGGCTGCAGTGTACTTCTGCAGAAGCTCCGCCGAGCCTTTCAAGCTTGAGTGCACACCCTCCAAGGTAGTAGGCGAAAACCTTCGCTGCAGACGGTCCGAAATTTCCTTGGCCGCACCAGACGGGTCTAGTAGCGGGTTATTAAGCAGTTTACCCACAGCAGATAGACGCTCGCCGGCAGTCTACAGCATACGCAAGACGTGGTGAAGCAACGTAATGAACACAGCAAGGCGGAAGGACAACTTACCCGAATTCCGCTGAGAGCAATGAGCATGCGGAGAATCTCATTTGTGCCTTCAAAGATCGACAGGATACGACAGTCGCGCATGAGACGCTCAAATGGCCAATCCTTCATGAAACCAGTGCCGCCCATGACCTGGATGCACTCGTTGATACCAGTAAACGCTGCTTCCGATCCATAAACTTTGCACATGGCAGCCTCAATCTCGCAAGACGGGTCACCACGGTCAATCATGCCCGTCGTCATAAATGCCATTGACTCAATAGCATACGCGTCTAGCGCCATAAGACCGAATTTCTTCTGAATTAGGCCGAAGTTCGCCAACGGTGCGCCAAACTGTTTACGCGAGTTCGCATGTTCCGCAGCCGTACCCAAAACGCGGCGAAGCGATGCCCCGGCGCAAGCACCAAGGCCAAAACGACCATTGTTTAAAATATTCATGGCCACCTTAAAGCCCTGGCCAATGCCGGCTGCGCCGCCTGTCTTCATATCCGATCCCCCTCCTAGTACATTCTCGATAGGTACTTTGCAATTGTCAAAGAACACCTGGCATGTGTTAGAGCCGCGTATACCTAACTTGTCCTCGGGAGGACCGCTAGTCACACCACCAAACGCGCGCTCGACAATAAAAGCCGTGACCTTATCCTTGCCCTCAACCTCCGTCTGTGCAAACACAGTCATAACGTCTGCCCACCCACCGTTACTAATCCAGATTTTGCCTCCATTAAGGATAAAGTGTTTGCCGTCTTCCGACAATGTAGCACGGGTCTTGATAGATCCAGCATCAGATCCACTGGAAGGCTCTGTAAGCGCAAAGGCAGCGATGTGCTCACCTGTTGCCAGTTTTGGCAAGTACTTGGCCTTCTGCGCTTCGTTGCCATTAAGCAAGATCCCTTTCAGCCCGATAGACTGGTGAGCCATGACCGTTACGGCCAGACTTCCATCGGTGATCTCCTCGCACACACGAGCATAGCCCGTATTAGAAAGACCGAGACCTTCTAGCTCCTCAGGAATCTGCAGACCAAAAAGACCAAGCTTTTTGATGTCATCAAGCACCTGCTGCGGAATTTCCTTTGTCTCGTCGATGGAGCGGGAGTCCACTGAGCTGAAAAATTTGTTCACGGGCTCCACCAGCATCTGCAACGTCTCTGTTTCATTGTCCGAAAGCTTCGGGTATGGAAAGGCACGCGCGTTATTTACACCCAAGAATAGACCGCGCGTATACGAGACGTCAGCGGAAGCTTCGGTTGCAGTCTGCAGCGAGCGTACGCTATGCTGCAGCAATAGACGGCGACTGGAACGAAGCATAAGGGCTAGGAACGGCAGGAAATACTCGCGGTATATGTCTTCTTAGATTGCTATGGGGTGGCAGATCCAATTGTGAAACGACGGATTTTATTTTCGACCTGATGTGATGGCTACATGTACCGAATAATACCGGTAAGAACTGGCCGTGGGGAAGGGATGTCACGTAGTTGAGGTGCCGAATCACGACCACGCAGTCTATTCTTTTTAAGGCCCGAGAGCGAGCTGTAGAAGCTGATTAAGGAGACGTTACGAGTATGCGCGGAGTCACATGAGATTCCCTCCCGCCAAAGCTTTCAACAGCGTCTTTGTGACGCACCTGAACTCTCCTTGAAAACCTAACCAGACTCATGTTCAAAGAAAAATGTATCGCGCCAGTCAAAAGGTTAGTGTTCACAATCCATTGGTTGACCGACAGCGATTTGATATCAGATGAATGATTGGAGACACCAACATTTAACGATGAATTGGTCTATCGTCTGGCTTGTTGAAGCAGATGCTTCAAAGCAAATAGTGGGCATCTGGTAGGGAAAGCAGATACCTTTGCGTTAGACACAGAGTACTTGCTCTTACAACCATTTGATAGGACGTTCAAAATTCGTTTAGAGTCGCATTGCGCTAATTACTCTTCGAGACGCGAGCTGCAAACAAACGGATGTGGGTCACAACACCCATGATCTTGTTAGCAGTCGTTGCGATCCTAGCTTTGGCCTGTATTAAGCTGTCTACTCCGACTACGTACTTGAATGAGACAAACAAGCTGGTGACAAGTAGCTCTGTGCCCGTCTTACCTGCTACTGATACTGTTCAACCTGACAGGGCGAGATCGCTGTGAGCTGTCAACACCACCGCTGCGGACACCATCGAAGAAAGGGCGGGAATGCAACCACCAGCGGGATGGGAAGCGAATTTGGCTAAAATCGCTGAAGACAGTTTTTCTGTGAAGACGAAGTTGCCGATTGCATCGTCTGACGGATTGGTGGAGAGGATGGAAGGGAAAAATCTCATTGGACTTTCACGACAAGACGAGATGCTACGGGTGATCAAGCAACAATATGCAACGCTTACTCCGAAGACTACCATACTTCACAGTTTGAGAGATCAATTTTCGGGTCTCACAGCCGAAGAGAAAAAATTTGCTACGACCCAAATCAGTACTTTGGCAGCAAATAGTCGTAAGGAGATGATGAAGACAACTAAGGAGTGCGTCCGGAAACGTATGGGTTGGGGCAAAACCTTAGAAACGCTGAAAAATGGCAGAACTTCTAAATTCCCCTATGGCGAACTTGATTTGGCCAAGAAACAATACAACAAGGAACTCATGGAGATGGTGAAGGAAGAGGTTTACAGCTTTCTTGACCGAGGATTCCTTGAGTCGGATATCGACACATTCATGTGGAAAACGTATATGCATTTTCGTAAGGAAGGCCTGGCATATATTACATCGCTTTATCGGCAGTGGGAAAAGACAAAGCAACTCGAGTTCATGGAAGCAATTGAACATCACCTTGTAGAAGGTCGTACTCCGGATGAAGCATATCTGACCCTGAAGAGTACAAGTCCGAATTGGTCAAGCAAACATTCGGAAATCGCCGACTTCTGCATAAAACAGTGGTTCGAGAAGAATGACCCCGAGATGCACAAGGTTTTGCAGGAATGGGTGGCAATGGGTGAGAGCTCCGGCATAGTTCATAAACTGCTTGGAGCTCATCAATCGAATCCTCTGATAAGCTTGAACACTCGTAACCCAACCTATCATGTCCAGATGCCTGTCGAGTTCGATCCATCCACGTTCATGACGTGGTTTCAAGAGAACCTACGCCCTTATCAAGTTGGCAAGAACTTGCAAGTAGAGAATGCTGCCAAAGGAAGTCCGGAGGCTACAGCCTATGAAGTGTACGTGATTCTCTACGAAAAGGCCGAAGTTGATCTTGTGCGAATGTTGGCGACGTGGTGGAATCTAAACTTGGAGCCTAAGGATGTCGCTGAAAGGTTGAAACTGTCAAAGCTTGTGCATAGCGATGGCATGAAGGGTGAGTTTTACAGCATGTACCAGAAACTGTGGGAGGAGAAACGCAAGCCTTAATTAAGCTCATGCTACTTTTTTTGGCAATCATGAATGAAGAAGTAGCTTGCTCGAGTATGTGCTCTGATTATAGGGAGCAGTAACAAGGCTACCTCCTACAATATCCTGGTCTACTTGGGTAGATACTTTCTCATCCCTACGTTTCTTTTTTTCTCTTCATAAAGCCAACACATGCCCTGGGCGCAGATTTTCTCGGTTATTCTTGGAGCTCGATAGACTTTGGAGCAAAAGTTTGATAAAAGCACACACTCAGCTGCGGTTCTCGCGATTTACGCAATGCGCTAGCGCCTAAGCATACGCCACCTCTGTCTCCATTCGGTTCTAAACTGCTTTCACCTTGACTACTGCTTCACATGGTATCATATCCATTACAAGGTCAGTGTTGAGAATCGTGACAAATTGCTTGGGCTTCAGTTCCGATACCAGCACTTTGAACGTCTATCCGCCATGTCGGACCTACACAACGTCACCTTCAGCCAGCGTCGTGTGCCCTTTCAGCGAGCACTTAAGCATGTGCTAAGAGTCGATCGGCTGATTGCCAAATCTATCCCAGCTGCAGACTCGCAAACTTTCCTTTCTCTAGTCAAACAAAGCGAACTTGAATGCTGTCTAATAGCTCCTTTGTCTGTTTAAACAGAGACGCGGCAAACTTCGACGGAAATACCACCGTCCATCGTCCGTCACAAACTCTAGCACTCTTGTGTGTACCCTTCTGTTCACCGTGACCTCATCACTTATTCCTAAACCCTTCTCGTTAAATGACAACTCAAACTTGAACACGCCAATATCCAATGCGTTCTGTACCATCCACTATCGTAGGAGTAGGTGCATGCAATTTGTTTGCAAGCTAGGCCTCCTTTTTGACAAAGACAGCGATCCTACGAGCCATGCGCTCAATTTTGTGCTTTTGCCAGTACTCTTTCTCTTCGTTAATGGCCTCCTCTGCACGGATTTGAGAAATGAATTCGGCCAGCTCAATTCGCTTATCTTCGGCTGCAATTCTACCCAGGCGCCCACGATACGCACGTTGCAAGGTGATGGCTGCCACATGATCCAAAGCGCGTTGAGCGTTAATTTCCCGGCGACGAAGCATCCACCTTTTACCGGCAATTTTGCCAATATGGCCTCGGTATATCCGCTGGATATCAATCGCTGCCGTTTTCTCTCTCTTTGCCTTGCGGTTTTCATCCATTAACCGTTTTCTGTAAGCTGCCGATTTCTGCTCGTGAAACTTTTGCCTGCGAGCTTGGCCGACACGAGCTTTGCCGTCGTAGAATGCAGCCTTACGGGCGCGCAATTCCACGTTACGCCTTTCATTATCCATCTGGCGCCGCTCTCCACTCTTTGACAATTCTCCACCTGCACGCCACTTCGTCGCTGAAATAGACCAGACCGATTTCTGCTTTTTCAGTAATGACAACCCTCGGAAATACATCAATGTCATGCAGAACAGTCCAAACTTGAGCGCATTCTCCGTCTCGGTAAGCGATTTGTCCAACTCAGAGCCCTTTTGGACGGCTTTCTTGGCTCGATCCACTTGAAATGGCATGACCTCAATGGGTTGCCATTTGTCTGATGGCAAATTTTGCGCGTCCGAAAGTTGCTCCTCATTACGATCCTGTCGAACTTGACGAATGCGACGGTTTTGTTCTAAGCGACAAACATCGTGCAGCGTTAAAGGCCCTTCACGCTTCAAACTGGGGACATATCCGAGCTCTTGTCGTTCGGACCTGCGTTCGCCAAAGACCCAACCTTCTAGCATCGATTCAAGAACGTCCTCTAACACTTCGTATGCAGCAAGATCTGCAATCAGCGCGTTATGCTCTCGGTGCAAAGCTATCTGCACTTTGTCAGTGTGTTGTATTTGCTGAAACCCATGAAGTGCTCGTGTCTCGAAAACCTCCTTTTTGGTGCAAAAAGTCTCGTGAAGCTCTTCATCGACGGCTTTCAAGCGCAGGTTCTTTTCCCAGGTCTTTAGCTCCAGTGACAGCTCGTCAACCAAGTCACTTTTGCGAAGCACAATAGTCCGACTTCCCGACTGCACTGCTGTCTTACAGACATTCGATGAAATTATGGAGTCGGTGCAATGTTTGACACGCTCGAGCTCCTCATGGATACTATCAATACGCTCCTGGATGTTCTTAGACGATTCCATCAGATACGGTTTCCACTGACAAGGATTCGTCCAACAAGCCGTACATCCACCAGGACCCAGTTCTTGCTCTTTCAGAATTAAACGCTGTTGCTCAAGACTGCGCCCCAGGAGCAGGTTTTTGACCTCTCGTCGCTGCTTTTGCAAATTTGCGCGCTTTACTGGTTTGCCATTGGTTTTCACCTTGCGTCGTACTTCGAGTTCACGAGCAATGATTGCCTCATCATCACTGTCAGAGTCAGAAAGCGAATCTCTAGTGATGCTGAAAGCCTCTTTCTTAGCAAAAAATTGAATCAGCTCAAAGTCTTCTTTCTCCTTGATTTGTGAAATTAGCAAACGATCCAATTCCTTCTCCAGCTCAAGTCGCAACACGTTTGTTGGGAACCGCTGCAATGTGGAATGTAGTACGTGAGAGTCCATGAATTCATTACGCGTATTAGCGATTGCTCGCTGAAGTTCTTGGAATACAAGACGACACCGTGCATCTACATCAACCTCTGTAGTGTTTGCTGACACTTGTAAATCTTGACTCTGTTGTTGAATAGAAGTGTTGCTACTGAGATTAGTAATGAGCTGTGGGTCGTACTTGAGAAGCAAAGTGCGCGCTCGAAGCAAGTCGCTCGACAGTTTGTATAGCTCCTCCTCTGGAGTTAAAATTGTCATTATGAGATTTCTTCTCGTAATCTTGGACGATGTCGCTACTTGTTCAAGTTGTCCTGATGTTGACATGTCATCCGTCATCTCTTGTGCCAATCGCTTGAAGCTCACGGGATAGTAATGTGGATTCAGCACTTGATCGTACAAACGGCATTCCCGTTCCTCTTGATTCAGTTCTGTTAGTGGTTGAGCACGCAACAAAGCTACTGTGGACATAGCTGGCTCATGAGGATTTACATAACGTTTGGCGTTGCTTTCGTTATCATCCCGGAATTGAGTGAGCATTTTGCGGATCAAGAGGTCTTTCCGCTCTAGCAAATTCCATGGTGTTTTCTTAATCCGATCAAGTTCCGTTTGAGAAAGAAGTGCGAGCTGTTTCTCATCCTTTGAAAGCTTTGGGTACGGTCCAAAGAATTGCAATTTCGCGCTTGAAGCTGTTGTGTACTCTCCATCGCTTGCTTCTTTGTGCTTGTCTTTTTCCCATTGATACAATCGCGGGTGCAGGATGCGGTCGAGAAGCACCCACGCTCGCTCTTTCTTGTCCAAGGTATCTTGACCTTTCTTGTACTTTCGTCGAAGTCTTTCAGCAGGTGTCATCATGGATGGGAGCTTAGCCTTCATCACTGACAACTCTACCCAACGAGCCTTGGCCGATTTTGTGCCATTCTTGCTTACGTACTCGACATTCAGTTCTTTGGCCAACTTTGCTGCAGCAACATCCCCCAGTTCCGAGTTTTGGTCCTCTACAAGAAGGCAAGCAATTGGAGGCAAGTTTGTCCGGTAATCAGCAAGCAACCGCTCCATGTTCTTGCAGTCGTCAATAATGTCAACGTGAAGTCGTGTGAGCTCTTTGAGACTCTTTTCGATATCACGTACCTCTTCCTCACGTTTCGAAAAAAGAAAGCTGCAATGTGTAAATGTCTTACTTGCAACTTGAATAGCTGCGTGGAGATCACGACGTTCTTGATGGCTCAGTAGAAGCTCAACGTTGTCCTGCTCAAGCTTTTGGTTGTGCTTAAGTAGCTCGAGTTCAGCCGTACATGCCTCATCCTTTGCCTCCGTGGCAAGCCGTCGTGCCAACCTTTTCTTACGCTCACTCAACTGAATTGTTAAGAAAATATTCTGCAGCTCGTCTTGCTTACGGGGAAGCAGATCTTGCTTCTTCAAGGCGTCTATGCGCTTACGTCGTAATGCTTCGTCAGCGAACAGCGCTGTGCGCCCACGTACTTCTAACGTGTACGATGTGAGAACAGGAGCTCCCAGAACAATTTGATACGTCATTGCGTTGCTAAGAGGGATTGAAAGTGGCTCATGTCGGAGTACTAGTTTGCCCATACTGTGAGGTGAACAGAGCGCAAGGTCCTCGGCATAAAAGCACTTGCCAATAGGAATTGGAGCTTGATACTTTTGCTGCAAAGATGTTGAGTCCGTGACCGGAGGCAGCATGTAGATCATGGCAGCTAGCCGTCCATTTTGGTAGCCAGTTGTATTGAAATGGCCTTGGAAAGTGATAGAGACTGTAAATGCTAGTACTGCAATACCTGTAGAAGTGTCATGCAGTTGGAAACTATGTGTCGTACTTGTATGTGGAAGGATTTGAGTTTGTGGTACATGGAGAAGTGTTGAAGGCGTCAAGTTATCATCCAGTAGCGCTGCCCGTGCTCTTGAACAACGACGAGCACCCAATGGCATCGAATCTGCAACTTGTTCAAGCGTCGAGTGCATACTCTTGAGACTAGACGACAACACTGCACATGGTGCGGCAATAGTACTTTGATCTTCAAACTCACGATCCAATCGTGCAAAATATTCTTCTCCGTCACCAAACGTGTATTTGCGAAGCAAACAATGTGCCTCCATTTCTTCAAGCGATTTGAAAAACGCAAAGGCAAGGCAGTTGCGTGCTGGAAGTTGCATCAAGCGCTGAATGTGCTCGATTGTCAGCTTCTTTTCGCTCTTTTGCTCATAGTCTTTGTTCAGTTGGATGATCTCGACTTCTTTTGGTGCAACGTGTTTATAATAGTGAGCAAAGTTGACGAGAAAATCCAGCGCTACCCATTGTTTCTCCTCAGGCGATCGATCAATATGCTTCTTCATCCTCACACTCTCAGCTAGGTTCTCCTGCACTTTACCATAAGTGGCTTCACGCATCTTGCGACTGGGCAAAACGTCCTTAGAGCTGCTGTCGTTGCCGACATCTTCGGCTTCATTCACGCCTCTTAACTTCTGCTGACTTTCTTCCAACATCAATATTTGAGTCGCTACCTCCTCCGATATAGTTCTACATTTGATCAGCTCTTGATGAGCAGCATTTTCTTGATCATCCAGAGCTGTCATACGAATGGTGAGTGATTCATTCTCAGCTTCAAGCTCCTTGATGAAAACCGTACGTTGTACACGCTGATAAGCTCCTACAACTCGTAAGTTGGTATCAAAGAAAGCTGTGGTGCGGGCTTGTGCGCGCTCGCATTCGCTCTGAACTGCAACCTGTCGATCTTTTAATTCTTCACGTAGCTTACTCAACTCACTGCACTTCACTTCGAGAGTCTCACTATCCTCACGCAGCGTCAAAACACGTTCGTTGACGATATCAACACACACCATGAGCTTAGCGATAACGTTTTCACGAAATCGCTCATTGCGCTGGATAATGACGTTCACATGTTGTAGTAAGCGATCCTTCCATCCTAATTCCTTTTGACGTAATGCTGCATCATTACGCATTCGCTCAAGGTCATCACGTGCAACATGCATTTCTTCTCCAAGAGCTTGCATCTCAGCTTTTGTGATCGGTACCATGCGAACATTGCCCATACCAGCTTTAGCGATCATTCCTGTCTTCTGTGCCTTGACCTGAACGCGCTCCAAATTACGCACTTTCAATTCCTGGGCAGCTAATGGGCCACATTGCAGAGCTTCTAGCTCAAGACGCTTTCCTAATGACTCGCGCACTTGAAGAACTTTCATCTCATAGAAATGGGCAAGATCGGTGGCTAATGCATGCGATCCTCTACTTATGTCATGGAAAAAGTCAGAGGTAGCAGGAGCATCCAAACAGTAACTCTCGATAGGACTTGATACCAATTCCTTCAGCTCAAACTCTTGTTGAATTGCCTTGAGAGCCTCGCGCTGAGCTTTTTGCTCCTCGAGATGAACAGCCTGGAGCTTTACCTGGGACTCGTGCTGTATCTGCTCTTGACGCTCAGCCTCCAGCTCACTCATCTGTTGGACGATAATCCGCTCTTGTTCACAACGTCTTAGGTCATTGATGAACATGTTGTTAAGCTTCCGCGATCGACAATCCTCGAGCTTCATGCTATCATTCTCTAGTAGTAGTCGCGCATTTTCAAGCTTTATTGCCTCCATTTGCTCGAAAAAGCGCCGCTGTGACTCGCGCTCACGTCTTTGAATCGACCGACGCGCGTCGGCTGCTTGCTGCTTGCGCTCCTTCGCTTCTTCGTCGTGAATTCGACGCTGATTATAAAACTCATCATGTTTGATATGCATACGCTGTTTGTCACGCTCCTTACGTCGAGCAAGGTCTTCCTCCTGGACAAGTAAACGCTCGTAGTGCTCCAGTATGACATTTGTTGGACCAGCGCCTTCAATGCCATGATCGTACAGCTCCTGCTGAATCCAAGGGAGACCGTGCGTTGACAAGTGCTCAACGACTCGCTCGTGTATTTTTGAGTGGTTTTCGGAAGACTCAGGCTGCACTACTGATGATCTTTCATCGGGCTTTTGTTCAATTGGCAATACTTCGTCCTGATCATTATTACTTTTGGGGTGTTGAGGAGCTGTCGCTACCATGCCATGTCGGTGTTCTTGGCTCGTGTTGCTATGACTGTGCTCATCACTAGTCAAATTGTTTTGAAAATGCTTCCCACTTGTGTTTCTTGACTCTGGACGTGTGACTGCAGCTGTCACAAGTTGCCGAAACAAGTCGTAGAAGAAAGCATTACGTTCCTGCAAAATTTCATGCCCCCCTTTGAGCCATGCCACATGCAAAGTGTGAGCGTCACTGCCAAGTGCGGAATCGGCAGTCGCAGATACGGGATTAAGCGCTAACGATTCCATGACTGTTTTCGCTTGTGTAAATCCAGCTAGAGACAATGCATTGTTATCCCCTGTGATCAACTTGACTTGATGGGGTGTGAAGAGTGCGTTTTGAGATCCATGAACAACTATCAGTGCAAACGGCGCAGGGATCACAGCTGCGAGATTAGTGATCGCAGCAATGGTGTCTCGATTCTTACTAGCACCACGCAATAAAACCTGAAGTAGCTGACCGGTTCTCACATTGCCATCGCAGGCTGTAGAAGGTCTGAACGCTTTGAGAAAGTCACGCCGTGTACGAAAGAAAGCCTCAAGAGCTACTGACCGACTCGGTGCCACCTGTGTGAGATAATGCTCGCTGAATAACGTGGACGTCAAGGCCTCGTGAAGCTCGACTGCAGCACCAACGTTTGTACTGACTCCAAGTTGATCGATGATGTTTGCATGTAGCAGCTCTTGTAGAGTGCGTAGAGTTTTACTTTCTGCTTCGGTGATGCTCGCAAGTGCATTAATGAGCATGAGACCACGCAGTGATCGTGCAAACAAGCCAAGTGCACCTCCTCCGTTCTCTTTTGACTGCCGCATTGGTAGCTCCATACCAAGCAGATGAAGTGCTGCACTGCCACCAGTACCAAAACCAACGAGATATTGTGCCACTGCACCGACGCCTAACTTTGGCTGAACTAGCCATTCCCGTGACCGAACCATGACATGTTCTAGTAATTGACAATAGACACTTGCAAAGCGCGCGCTATGCCACGTGATGTTTCGTTTCGAACGCGTAGGGAGGCCGCAAAGTAGTATCTTCCCTCTTGGAAAATGAACGAGCAAAGGCTGAAAGAAAGCCTCGAGTGTTTCAAGACACTGAAAAGCATCAAGGAATACCGTTAGTCGAAATGCAGTCATGTTTGGAAGTCCCGATGGAGTCTTCTCTGCTGTTTTATTACCAGCTTTCGAATCGGTCTTCATGGGAGATATCGATGAAGATGATGGCAACGTGTCATGTGAGATGATCCCATACGATATGATGGTATCTGTATCTACTTGAAAGGTTTGCCATCGATCAGAGAGTGGAAAAGCAAGTATATCACTAGAACTTTCCTGTTTTTCCATCGCATCAGGCTCATTGTTGTCGTGGTCATAAATTGTCTCGTTGACACTGTGATGGGTATCAATTGGAGGTTCTGGTAGCGAAGTGGCCGTTAGTAAGGTCTGTGTAGAGCTTAGAGAAAGCGGCTTTGACCGCGCTTGTCTTCTTGCCTCCAATTCCTTAAGTGCACGTTTGCTTCTCACGTGTGCCCACTCCGGCAGCGTCACTCGTAGTTTCGTTTTTCTTTGCGTCATCGAGCTGGCCATTGTATGCGATACCGCAGCGTGTTGCTCTTGCCGTTCTTGAAGGTCGTTGCCTTTCTGCAAAGACGTCGTATGCAAGTTAAATTGACGCTTAGGACTTTTAAAAGGAGTTACTTTCGATTGAGTGGTAGTGCGTTCTCTTGTGGCTCTCGATAGAATTGATGCAGCTGAGGAGAAGTAGCATACAAAGTTCTCTCGACTGAAATAAGCCCTTGACTTGCCTCGAGACAATATCGCCACACACTCTTCGGCGTCCTGTTCGTCCCACAGATCGGCACTTGGAGACAAACGAAGCTCTATTACAGCACGCATCAAATCATCTACACTCACGACCCCTTCGCCTCGTTTGTCAAAATGTACATAGGCCTCCAATAGAGAAAGTCCTCGTTTCTGAGCTTCATATACAACTTCAGCGAGTGCTTGCAGCACTGCTCGTCCTCTCTGTGCGGGTCGAGTATCTGTCACGAGCTTTGATCTCATATCGAGTATGAAATGGCTACATCCGTCGCTTCAAGAGGTTCCAATAATATGGTACCATCTCTTGAGCTGAATCAGCCAATCAGCAATCTGAATTTACAGAACGTTTTGCAAAAGATCAAAATGCAACTCATCCTCAGTGAATGAGTGTGACTTGGATGATTGTCAAGGTGATTCTGATTGCAATTCATTCTCCAATTTGCTTACTCTCGCATACGCCTCCAGCATCATCACATCTCAAGCATGAATTTCTTCGTATCTACAGCACTGCGCTCGCGCCAAGCAAACTCGTATTGGGAATTTACGGCTTCCGACTTGATGCTTGATCAAATGGAGAAGCAGATGTGCACAACTGTCACCTCATCGAGTTGGATCGAGATCATTGTGCAGTACTGCACCATCGTACTATCGACACTAGTGAAGCTGCTCATGGGCAACTTTTCTGCAATACTTGAACAGCCCAAGACTGGTCCAGTTCTTGTCGATGCGGCGTGCCAAACTGAAGACGAATTGGACACAGAGCTGACCGTAAGCCGCGATTGGCATCCTTGTCACGTAAGCAAAGGGTGCGATGTCGACGATAACCATTCTGACACAACTGAGATGACAGAATTGATCACCGACACTGAAGACGACGACTTTGAAGATGCCGTTGGCGACGAATGGGAGGACCCAAGCTCGTCAGCTGGTGACATGCTACAATCAGTCCACGATGCGCATGAAAAGGAATCAGACTGTGGCTGCGAGACATGGACTGAGCAGCTGGGTACTATTGTGTGCACCGAACGTGGAGAAGGACCAAGCTCAATTCACGTCAAAGACTATCTCTGTTCTTGTGGCGAGTGCCCGCAGTACAAGAAGATTGCGCACGACGTAACAGCAAAGGCATCACAGTGCACATTTTTACAGAAGGACAGCATCACACGTCTTTTACAAGCCTTTTCGACTTACAACGAAGCGATCGGCTACCGCACAGACATGATATCTACAGCAAGTGCTTGCTTGCAGGTCTGGTGTGGAGATGAAGACAAAGCCTTCAAGTCGTTTATCACGCTATATGACATAAACTCCAGTCTGTGTGCACCCGAATGCACAGCGCAACCTCGACTCCAAACTCCAACCTCATGAAGTTTTGCGTCACACGAAAATCGTCACAACGCCCACCGGTCTAGCCGGCGCCTTCATTCTTCTTTGCATTTCACTCTAGCGGTGCCCTCATGACGGCTTTGCTAGCTTGAAATGTCGATGTTGAGTGTTGGTGTCGATGATCCAACTCACGCTTCCCTCATTTCGGAAGTTTGTGGTGGGCTCAGCACGATCGGACTCGCGCTTCTTCATCTCGGACATTCATATTGGGCCTGACTTGCACTTCCCTCATTTCGGAAGCTCGTGATGGGCTCAGCATGATTTGACACACGTTTCCCTCATTGCGGAAGCTCGTAGCAGACTTATTTGTTTACCGGCGATTCCCTATGCTGTGCGCCGTGTAGTATTTGTGAAAACGTTCAGCTTCATAATCGCAACTTGGTTAATTATTGCAATGTTTATTTAGTCATATTTACATAAGGGACTTTATAGCTCGTCCTTCCATTGGGTAGCCGATAGATAAAATCGCGGTCATGGCTGTGATCGTTAGACCCATGCGTTCGTTTTGTGCCGCATCGTCTCCACAGCTGAACGAATTGCTTCAATCTCGAGTACTTGTCGATAGACGATGCTCTCTGCTAAGTACCGAGGCATAAGTCCCTTAAAGTCTGCCCGCACGACGCATGTGAGCCTTGTAAAAGTCGCTTCCGGGTTTTCCTCATCTCCCTCATATGGTTCAACCAAGAAGCCACCAGTAGCAAATGCCATTCGCACAACTCCTTTGCGCTCAGGTACATCTGCACGAGGAATGGACTCCTGCAGCACTACAAAAGTATTTGGCTGGCCTGTGTCCTCAACGAAGCTATGGAGGTCACATGAGTCACGGGGCTTTACTAGCCACGCTGGCCATAGAGACAGCTTCGAGTGCTGACGGTAAAACACCACCTTGGAATCATCCAGGGGCTCTACTTTTCGGATCATTGCCTTGTCATGGTCCGTACAGCCTCCTTCGAGCGTTTGCAAATATTCAAACACACGCGTGGGCGTTGAACGGATAATGACATTTCCTTTCATCTCCACAAGTCGATCTTTTTCCGAAGCAAAACCTCCAGATGGGCACACGAAGTGAGCAGGCGTTTTGCGAAGCACCTTAACGTCCTTGTCACTCTTGTACACAGTCCACTCAGCGCCATCTGCATCGTTTATACGAAGCAGTTGCTGTAGACCGTTCTGTGAGAGCTTCGCGTAGTAGACCTTCATTAACTGATTGTCGCGATGACTTGTGTGGCCCATAATTTTGTCCAACTCGTCCAGTGACGCTGGCATTGTAATGTCACGTCGCTGCGAGGTTTTCATGACTCCACTGGACTTTTCTTCTTGTTTCTCCTGAGATTCACTTGGATAAGTCGAGCTTTTCGACGTCTTTAGCTTTCTCTTGAGTCGCTGTTGAGGGGCGGGTGATGCTGTCACTGCTGAAGAAGACGTCGTTGGAGAACCATAATTTCCACTGTTACTGCTGCTTCCATTGTTAATAACAATCTGCTGCTGACGCCGAAACTTGCTGTTATCTGCGACTTCCATAGCTAGATAGTCCAGATGTGAGCTCATCCAGTTGCGCAAAACAGCGCAAGAAGCCTCTGGAACCTCCATAATACGCGCCTCCGTGAGGTTGACAATCGATGAATCTCTGCCCAGACTACCGCTACTCCGACTTGCCCAAAGTTGTGACAATCGCGGGGCAACGTTACTGAGCGCAACAAGACTGTCTCGACGAGGATCGTTCTGTGCTTGTTGACACACTTGATCGTAGAAGCGCGTCAGCTTGACGCGATTCCGTGCGAGGAAGTCATTAAATGGCACCATGAAGGACTCGGTAGATGCGCTATACTCAACATTGTTTGCCAAAGACTGCATCAGCTTTGCCAGCAGCACAAGTGCCCGCTGCATTTGCTTGCTCGGTGCAGCGTTTTCTGGAGTCAAATTCATCTTGTGCGGGACTACCAACGCAGGGCACAGGAATCGCAGAAACACCAACCCACCGAGGTGCATGTAAAACTCTTCCTTCGCAGCAGCAGCAGCAGCAGTCGAACATGCTCCGTTGGAAATATTTGATGGCGTCAGCACCTCCTCAAAAACATGTTCCTCGACAGAACTGAGTCGTGGCAGCCCTCCAAGTTGACCACTGCTTTCCCTCAATGTGTTCTCGTTAAAGCTGTTGTTGCTAACGCCAGTGTCTGAAAAAGGCGAAGTATTGCTAACTCTCCCCATGGCACTTAGTCTTGGTAGCGACACGTTGCTACGTCGGTCCCGCTCGATGAGTCGCATCATCTCTACTTCCAGCACACGATAAATTTTGGCAATTTGGTAGGGAAACAGAGGCGCAGCTTTGAATATCCGATCTAATGTGCGCTCCGCCAACGCTTCAAGTCGCTTCTGATTGGCATGTAGATCGTCCTGCGGCTGCAAATAACGTGGGTTTACCTCATATCCATTCGAGTCGACCCATAGATCACTTATGACGTCAGCCAGCGCCTGGTGCAAGAAATCACCACCAAGTTCGCACGTGTATTCCCGCAGCAGCTGCAGCAATAGCATCAAAACGACAAGAATCACAATGCTAATGTCAATTTCTACAATGCAATGAAGCAAATTTGACCCAGTAAAGCTCGACGTACAGCTGTCGTGGCCGAGTTGGCTCGAAAGAGCTCGTTCCAATTTAGTGTGTGCACCATCTCTCGGAACATGAGCAGCCCCAGCAGCTTTCGCAGCTGATCCTCATAGTTCTCAAACACGAACAACAACGCGCGGATTATGTTCACGTCAGCTCCAGACGGCATCTACGCAATCAAAACGAGAGAGGTGAATACAGCGTCGACGGCATGTATAGCGGCAATTGCATACCGTGGCGAGCGCCGAGGCCAGACGAAACTCTGGGTCGTGCACGAGCGCGAAGATGAGCGCGCTCTCGGCATCCTTTTGCGTTAGAAACGCCACTGCGTTGCGCACTGTCTCGTCCGGCCCAATAGCGAAGTACCTCGAGTTGGACGCGATGCACGTGCTCGCGCGCATTTTGGCAGTGCGTGAAGGCCTCAAGTCACGCTGGTTGCTATCGCGTGGACGTCCGCAAAGGCCACTAGCCAGCGCCCGCATGGCTTGCAATACACGCATTGCTCGTCTGATCGAAGTCAACACGAATGAGCTTAATAAAAGAGTGAGAAATGTTGGACGCAAAGTAGCCTTTGGTGAGGGCAGAAAAGCCAGTGCGTTAATCCGCTGTACAGATAGCGCCTTACAGTATTTCATATGTGACACCGTACACATCCAAATTTTTCATTGACAAAGCTAAGTGAATGCTTAAAAGCTGTCAACTACAGGACCAAGACGCAGTTTTTGAATGAGATTCATCTTATACAGTGAGCTAGCTCCAAGTTGTGATAACGATGCGAGGAAGAAGAAGGCACTTTTTAAATGTTGACGCTCTAATTTGGAACAATCTGACAATTAGCGCAGAAATCATCGCAGGCCACTAGAACAAGTTTAACCGCTCGCGATGTATCGAGCGCTCTAAAAAGACACGAGATGACGCTCGGTCTCGACGAAAAAGGTGCATTTTCCTCTTGAAGAGGACATCAAGATCTACCAAGTAGTAGAGGGTATTATCGATCGTGCGCCAGTAGTGCGACAATTTTTCGCAGCATGCCAGACTTGTACGGCTGTCAAGTTTCGATAAAGAAACGTCTGACAGTCGTACACATATGTTGAAACTCCCGCTGGCGCTAGTCGACGACTGGAAAATATCCAGAAGCCCAGCAAGACAGCGTCGTCCCAATATCCTTGAGCTTGTCCGCTAGTGGCGAGGATATCGTGTCTACGTGGACATACAAAACTCAAGTAAAACGATGCGGGAGGCGAAGTCTCACGAAGACGTTCTCATTGGACTACGCTTGGTAGATGGATGGACCACGTGGCGAATCCAAAGGGGTCTGCAAGGCTGACACATGGGCATCCACTCGTTTGTATGCACTGCTAGCCGCATACCAAGACTTCAGCTCAAAACAGCCAGCGACAAAGATGGAACTCGTACATTAGGATGTGCACAGGCCGCAAACAAAAGTCTGCCGATACGATCATGGAGGATGCCTTCAAGCAGGGCAAGGGCTACCCCACCTTCCCGTGTCGCCTGAACACCATCTGCCATGACCCTCTTCTTCAACAACAGATCCAACACAAGCTCATGCGCTGAAACAGATCCAGATGGAAGCCTGACATTTAGTCAACCTTCACACTCTCCGGTGTCTGGAGACAGTCTCCGGTCTGGCATTCTACGTTTGACTCCTATCTTCTTCTCGACCGCGCTCTGAAACTTGCACGACGGAGGCGTGTAACGAGAAAAGAGTTCGGGCGTTCTCGCTATTTTCCGTGTCCACGACGTACGCGAGAGCGCACATCAAGAAGCAAGTCGAGAGCTACAGCTTAAATCTTCTTAGCGTATCGCTGTCGGTGAAGTCGTCTCAGGAGAACAAGTGAACTGTAATGCACCACGCTTTTGATATCTCAGCTTGAGATCATGCGTCTAGAAAGTGATGATAAGAGCGAATTATTGAAGATGACAGTGGAGGAGAAGATAGCGCGCGACGGTGGTGTTCATGGAAGAGTTTATGACAGGCAAGCTGTGCTCACAGTGCCACCAGACGCTTTCGACCGTCAGCTACACAATCGACATGAAGCTACCGAAGCGGAGAAAGCGCAAAGGCGTTGTGCTACCTCGCAACCGAGCTGATGTCCAGCTTGAAGATAAGCAGTGATACGGAGTGCTCCGATGCGATTGCACGAAGTCCGTATTGAGGCCGTGACGTGAACGCACCCATCATCTAGCGGGCGCTGCTAAAGAGCGAGCTGTGCGGAAGGAATGCATAGAGGCGTTTCGAAGGGAGGAGAGAGCGGGAGCGTAGAGCAGAGTAGGCATACGACGCAAACAAGAGTGGTTACAAGAAAGTATTTACTTAGACATAAATTTGTAAGCACGACTTGCAAACCCATTTCAATAGGTAAGACGCTTTTACAACGAAATGAAACGAAATTCCTCAAGTAAATGGTGAGCGTCGTCACTGGCGCCGGTGGAATTAGCTCCTCGAGCCCATTCCAACGCGGCATTCCAGAAATTATGCAGGGCAAATCTCCTGATCGCGATTCGCCACAAGGACCGCAGACATGCTGACAATCTAATTTGCGCCTATACAAGGCCTGCCCTTTTTTGAGGATCACAGTGAAAAATGTACCATATCCTATACACGTAACAACCTTTCCTGTACGTATGGGTGTAAATAGGTAGCAAAAGGTGGAAGTTTTGGGTTCCCTCCAATCCTTGACCGTTATGAGCTCGCACCATTTGGACACTGTAGCCCGATCCTTGTAGATACAATTACCACGTGGTCCATCTCGGGGTAAATGCAGTACAATACGCCATCAATGCTTGCAGCTGCACGCGTTTGACTCGCCATCTTCTACTGTCCATTAATCGTTTAATCAGTAACCTACACCACCTCGCAAATACAAGCTCAACGATAACGTATACAACCATATTCATTGTCGAGATATGGCATAAAAAGCAAGCTAATAGAAGATGAATGTAGTACCGCAATGTGCCTTTAGCGCCACTAATCAGCTGGTACAACCTACTGTAGATACCAAAGGCAGTTCTTCTAGCCATTAACGGGCTTCTCGACGTGAACCCACAGCGCAATGAACATGAGGCCTACAGCGATCGTGATTGAGCCCATGAAATTGCCTTGGTCCATCAAACTCTGGTAGCTCCACCCAAAGTACTCCTGAACGCTCATTCGGACGCTTGGACCGAGGTTGTACGCAATGCAAATGCCCATGAAAATAGCAGCGCAGAGCATCGAGTCACCATGAGAATACACACGGTTATAGTACACCACCATATAGCGCACTATGGCCCAAACAATGCCAAACACGGCACCAGAGAACACCAGCACGTTCGGCAGCTCGGCCAGCGATCCGCGACAAGCATCACGCTTGCTGATCCACTTGGATTTACGACCAGTAAACTTCCACACGATAGCGCTAAGCATTGCAGAAATGTACGTGAATGCGTACACGAATCTCGTCTCTTGCGATCGCACAACATCGTTATTTTCAACACCGCGCGTGCTCAGAGCCGACATCACACCCTGCACAATGAGTTTTGGTACCAGAGCCACTAGAACGCGCAGGCCATTCACGAAAATTGGAGCGTAGCCCGTGTACAGGAAGTACAACGCGATGTAGTACACCAGGATCACCGAGATCGAGTCGATCGGGTACAAAGTCGAGTTGAGGTAGACAACGCGACGCATGAAGTTGTTTGGTTTACGGTACTTCGGAATGTCCACGTGCGGACGCTTCCACTCTGGATCAGCTACATTCTTGTTCTTTTTCATCAGTGCTGTCTGGAAATTACCCTTAGCCCATCGCTTGCGTTGTGCCATGGCCCCAGCAACTGAATCAGGAATGGATCCTTCCACCAGGCGAACACGCTCATGAGCTTCACCTTCGAAATCCTTACGGAAATACAGCGCTTTCCAGCCCATTGACACAAGACGTTCCCCAGTGTAGCAGTCCTCAGTCAGCGTGCCATATTGAATGCCGCCAATTGAGTCTAAAGCTTCACGACGTACTAACGCATTGGTACCAGTAAAGGAAGCACAATCATACCCATCTTGACCCGTCTGAATAGCATCGTAAAAAGCGGCATTGCGGTGTCCAAGTGGGTCACCAATCTGCAGCTGCACACAATCGCGAAAGTATTGCGGGGTTTGCACAAAACCCACAGCATTGTCACGCACATCGTCAGAGTATGTGTGCAGAACTGACATTTTTGAATCGCCGTCGTTGTTGTTGGTGTTGCACTTGCGGCATACACCACTATTGCCCAGTTTCGAGTCACAATTCGTGCAGCGCAATTCCTTTTTCGTAGCACGAGTGTCACTTAGAGTACCGTTGACTTGGCGACGATGCAAATCGCTTTGCACGTGCGTTGCGTTCTCAAAGCATTCCTTCGAGCAGTAGCTAATACGCTCCTCCGGAACACCCGCAATTTTGCATGAAGCACAGCACATAATTGCCACATTCTGGCAGCCCGTGCACGAGCAAGCGTACTTATTCTTGAACTGACGATCTTCATCATCAAAAAAGAACGGCAGCGTAGCCAATATAAACTTTGGATGAGGCCGCTTGTCCGAGTCAAGTAGCAAGATGTAGCGTCCGCTGGCACCTTCATTGTACAAGCAATTGTTGATGTTGCCAGCCTTAGAATAGTGCGTCTCGGGCTTTACGCGACCAATAAAAGTCACGTGAGGCAATCCGGGGTAGCGGTAGTCGTCCCGGAATGAACCGGCGGCGCAATCTGCTCGATTCACAACTTTTGGACGAGATATCGAAGGCAAATTTGCTGACGAGTGCAGCTTACGCCACGCATACACTTCCATGTCTTCATTGGGGTCGCACACGCGGTCGTACATGAATTGAGCAACTTCCTGGCGAATATCGCCAGACTTTTCGAGAACTTCCTTGTTGAGTTCAATGGCTGGAACAGGGTCACCCTTGGTCCACTTGGAGCTGCAGTAGCCATCATCCAGCACGTAGATTTGCAAAAGGTGCGGAGGATACTGCAGACTGACACAAGCCATCAGCGTATCGATTGTCTCCTCAGCCGGTTCCGTGTAATGGGACAGCAGAACGTCAATTTTTGGCCACAGATCATCAGGCACCTTAGGATCAAACTCGTCAAAGTAGTGAGCGCCACGACGCACAGGCTTCCACATACCGAGGTAGTACAGCGCACTGAGTACGAAAGACAGCACTTCGGCAGCAACAAGGGCAAAAAATGCCACCCATTGAGCGATTGGCGGATTGTGGAAGCACACCACGTCATCAACACCCGCCAAAGTCAAGTACCAATCAGGAGGCGTGAACCAGCCGCTCATGGGGTCGGCTAAGCAGTCAAGCTCATCGGGAGTATTCCTATACACATCATCACATGCCAGCGTCCGGTTGCCAGAGTCGCAGGGCTGAATGCCTACGACGAACCAGAAAATGAGACCAAAGATCTCGCCCACGCTCAGTATCAAGAAGAGAAAGTAGAGGATGCGGTACGTGGTGATGCCCTTCATGTAGTACTTTCGAACATTGGGCAACTTTCGCTCGATGATGTTGCCCGAGCCGCAAGACACGATGGCCTCTTCAACGCCTTCAAACCAATGTCGGTACTCATCCTCCGACTCAGGACAGAGCACCCAGACTCGACGCTTTGTATGCACCTCAAACCCTCGATGAGGAAGGTCAAGTCGAGCGCAGGGACGCAGCTGCAGCGCATCCTTTAATTCAATGGCACCCACCACAAGATCCGTATTGCGCGTCGTAAAGTACTGACGGCACTCCAAGTGGGAGTGAAAATAGTAGATCTTGGCCTTTTCCAGAGCAAAATATCGACGCTTCCAGCTCTTGTGCATGGGTCCCTTGATAGTGCGCTTGCCTTGCTTGTGCATGTATCCGTGTACCGTGATCACATTATCCTGGAAACTTCCGGCTTGCTCGGGGCCAGAGGATTCTCCGCGACGCACAATTTCCGTCTCTCCAGGCTGTTGCACGTCCGTGGCCGATGGCGTTGCATACATCGCATAGTCGTCCGTGGGTGGGACGGTCGGCTGCGTCTTGCCGAACATGTCCAATCACGACCTGAAAAGTATCAGTACGAATGAGGCTTCACCATACATAAAACAAGAGGTTAGCAGTGTAAAAGGAGATAAAGAAGGCAAGAATGCTCACCGTTTAACTGACAGCACAAGAGACGCTTCAATCGCCGTTCAGTGTCTTGCTCACTCGTAATTCTCTCGAATGGAAGTGGCTGTGCCTCGCCCAAGAGTCTCCGTTGGTTTTTTTCTTGCTTGAAACTCCAAGAGTGAATGAACTCTCTATCGCACAAAAGCAGCCAGTGCGATGGCTGAAACGCTGCGTGGCTGTGGACAAGAAGGGGAAGGGGAAGCGGACAGACATGCGAAATGACACGACACATTTGAGCACAATACCCATTTTCAAGCATTGAGTGCTATTGAGAGCTATAACGGGTTTGCAGATGTTTTCTGGTACAATGCCTACATGTGCAAGAAAGGTTTCCTTCCTGCGGCAAGCCATTCGCATATAGTTATTGCTAACGAACAACCTAGGCTTACATGAAGTAGGTCTTGGAAAGGATGTCTTGAATTCTAAGGTCGGATGAACTTGCATGACAACCATTTCACTAGGAGCAATAAGATGTACCAAAAAAGAAACTTTGAGCACGCACGCAAGTAGATTACTCATTCATCAGATAAAAAACCTCACACGCTGTCCACTCCGTCCACTTTCATATGCCCATCCCGAAAATTTCGAGATGCTTAACCTTCCTCTTCTGCTGGATTTCAATGTGCGATATCAGAGGAAGTCGTGTCAGTTTATGAACTACCTCACATTTAAGGTCAGCTCGTACATGCATGCCACATTTAAAGTCAGCTCATGCATGCATGTCACCCATTTCCTATATGCCTACGTACGAATTCATACGCTCTCTATCTCAAGATTTACTCATGTGCAATATCATATTTCTCCTAGTGTTCGTCTTGAGCTCATCCTTTTGGGTTCATATCATCGAGTTGACGATCAAGAGCCTCACGTTGTGAGTCACGGTAGATGATCCATGAGTCGTCACGGCGAGCGACGGCGTACAAACTAATGAAAACGGATGAGCAGCGTTGCGTGCATCGATGTGTAGTGTCGGTTGATAACTGCGCTAGTAAATACTATAGACTGTCCTCGCACGTCTCTCTTGGCTCGCCAGCCTGTCTAAACCAACTTGGTTGCGTTAAATAATCAGTACAGAACTCTATGGCAATATATTGATTCGTGTCAATGTCACGTCAAATACATAGAAGTCATTAAGGGAGAAGAAATATATTGAAAATCAAGCACGTAAGCATAAAAAGCTAGGGGGACAAATTGGTCTCCAATGCAACATCCTAAGTCGCTAAAGACCGACCCTGACTGGCCTAGGGCCCTACACTGCTGTCTCCTTCTTAGAAAGGGTTTGACGTTGGCTGCTCAATCCAGACCCACAGCGTGATGAAGACAAGTCCGAACGCGATTGATGTCGAGCCCACAACGTTGCCCTGGTCCATCAAACTCTCATAGCTCCAGCCAAAGTATTCTTGAATGCTCATGCGCACACTCGGCGCCAGCTTGACGGCAATGAAAAGCCCCATCATCAAACTTGCAAACAAAAGAGACGCGCCGTGCGACGTCTGGATGCTATTGTAGCCTGCAAGGAAACGAACCACTGACCACAGCACGCCCACAACAGTCGCGAAAAAGACAACCACGTTCGGTAGCTCAGCCGTCGAACCGCGACTCGCACCGCCGGTATTAAACCACTTGGGCTCCTTGCCCGTAATCTTCCACCAAAATGCCTCTAACACGGCCGTGCAATTCGTGAACGCGTACGCAAACCACACTTCCTGAGACCGAATCACATCACTGTTCTCCACAGTGCGGTTGCTCAAAGCGGACAGCACGCCCTGAATGAAGAGCTTCGGCACCAAAGCATACACGAGACGAGCACCAGCCATGTAAATCGGAGCGTAGCCCGAGAACAGGAAGTAAATCGTGATGTAGTAGAACAGAATGGCTGTGATCGAGCCGAGCGGATAGAGAGTCGAATTGTAGTAAAACACGCGGCGCATGAACTTGTTCGATTTGTGGTACGATGGCACTTGCACTTCGGGTGCCTTCCACTCAGGATCGAAATACTGCGTGCTCTTGTTCATCAGCGCGATCTGGAAGTTGCCCTTCGCCCAACGTTTTCGCTGCGCCAGGGAGCCAGCCACCGAGTCCGGGATCAGTCCTTCAGCCAAGCGAATACGCTCCGACAGCTCGCCTTCGAAATCCTTGCGGAAGTACTGCGCCTTCCAGCCCATGGAGCACAATACTTGACCCGTGTAGCAATCTTCTGTCAGACTGCCGTACTGAATGCCACCAATAGAGTCCAAAGCCTCACGACGAAACATTGCGTTCGTGCCGGCAAAAGAGGCGCAATCATAACCGTCTTGACCCGTTTGAATTGCATCGTAGAACGTGGCATTACGATGACCCATCGGGTCACCAATCTGAAGTTGAATGCAGTCCCGGAAGTACTGAGGCGTTTGGACAAAAGCCACGGCATTGTGACGCACATCGTCTGAGTAGGTGTGAAGAGATGACATATCCCCACGAACACTGTCCTTGTTGCCTGGGTTGCATTTGCGACACACACCGCTCTTGCCAAGCCTCGTGTCACAGTTCGTGCAGCACATGTCGATCTTGCTGACACGCAACTCGCTCATGGTGCCATTCACCTGGCGACGGTGCACCGCACTCTGCACGTGCATAGCATTCTCGAAACAGTCCTTTGAGCAGTAACTAATCTGCTCTTCTGGCACACCAGCAATTTGGCACGATGCACAGCAAAGCTTCGCTACCGAGTTGCAGCCAATACCACAGCAAATGTACTTGGCCTTGTCTTGACGATCCTCGTCGTCGAAAAAGAACGGCAATGTAGCTAGAACGAATTTTGGGTGCGGTTGCATGTCGGTATCTAGGATAATCAGGTAGCGACCATTAGAGCCCTCGTTGTACAAACAATTGTTAATGTTGCCGGCCTTGGAATAATGCGTGTCTGGTTTCACACGACCAACAAAAGACACATGCGGCAGACCGGGGTAGCGGTAGTCATCACGGAATGAGCCGACGGCACAATCAGCACGATTCACAACCTTTGGACGTGACGGAGATGGTAAGTTAGCGGACGAATGCAGCTTACGCCACGCGTACACCTCCATGTCATCGTTAGGATCGCACACACGGTCGTACATGAACTGCGCTACCTCTTGACGGAGATCGCCAGCAGTTTCCAAAATGCCCTTGTTTAGCTCTACCGTGGGAAGAGGGTTGCCCTTCACCCACTTGGCCTTGCAGTAGCCATCATCCAGGACCCAGATCTGGAGGAGATGCGGTGGATACTGCAAATTCATGCATGCCATCAGCGTATCGATTGTTTCTTCAACTGGCTCGGAGTAATGACACAACAAAACGTCCACCTTGGGCCACAAATCATCCGGAACAGGCGGCTCAAACTCATCAAAATAGTGAGCACCACGACGCACAGGCTTCCACATGCCGAGGTAATAGAGAACACCCAGTCCAAACGTCAAGATCTCAGCAAATAGCATGGAAAAGTACGAAATCCACTGCGGAATAGGCGGATCGCGAAAACAAATCACATTGTCAACGTCAGCAACCTGAAGATACCAATTCGGAGGCGTGAACCATCCACTAAACGGTCTGTTCGAACACCTTAGCGGAATCAATGACGTGGTCGTGATTGTTGCACAATCGACTTCCAAACGTGACGCGTCACATGGCTCCAAACCGATCACAAACCAAAAAACGATAGCCAGTAGCTCCACGATCCCCGCAATCAGGAACAAGAAGTAGAAAAACCGGTAAGTTTGATTGCCCTTCATCAGATATTTGCGCACGTTGGGCAGCTTTCGCTCGATAATGTTGCCGGCGCCGTTGGCCACAATGGCGCGCTCGACACCTTGAAACCACATGCGGTACTCGTCGTCCGTCTCAGGACAGAGCACCCAGACTCGACGCTTTGTATGCACTTCAAAGCCCTTGTGGGGAAGATCTAAGCGAGCACAAGGACGCAGCTGCAGCGCATCCTTTAGCTCGATAGCACCAACAACGAGGTCAGCATTGCGCGTGGTGAAGTACTGACGGCACTCCAAGTGCGAGTGGAAATAGTAAATCTTGGCCTTCTCAAGTGCAAAGTATCGACGCTTCCAGCTCTTGTGTAACGGTCCTTTGATAGTACGCTTGCCCTGCTTGTGCATATAGCCGTGCACGGAAATGATGTTATCGTGCTGACCTCCAAGCCCCACCGCATCGGAGACGTTCATCGGCGGAAGGTCAGGCCCACGCGGATCCACGTAGCCTTGCTGAGGAGTCGGGCGGCCTTCTTGGGGGTGGAAACCAGCACCGCCGTCGTTCGCTCCCGTAGCGGGCGTACCATGCAGCTCATAGTCTTCATGCTTCACAAGTGACTGCTTGTCATTGTCGTACATGGTCACCAATGAACGACACGATATCGTACTACACAGTAGCCTGCGTGTGAATCTCACTCACTGGGCACGATAGCGAATACGTGTGTGTAAGTGTGTGAGAGAGAGAGAAAGAGAGAGAAAGAGAGAGTCCTGTGTGTGCTTTGCTCTCTCGCGAAGAAGCGCAACTGAATTCGAGATAGCAACCGCAAGTACGAAACCCCCTGCTAAAGTCGTTTCGGGGCAAACCTCTTTGCTGCACTATGCCGCCCAGAACACCAGCAGGTGGTGGACGATCCGCTCCTAGCGGACGAGGTTTTTCAAAAAGGACCCAATTTGGTTTGCAAATCCATTCTTCCTACCTGTAACGAATAGAGCCAGGTATGACATGAAGCTCCATCGACATGAAAGAATCATCAGTCGTCAGATCTCAGGCGGCTGAATTCTGCGACCTGCGAGATAAGGTCCACTACCAGTGAGATTTCTGCCATTCCGCATTTACAGTACCTTGCTTATATCATTTATTTTGGATGGTTTTCTTTAAGCGGAACGATGCCGCAACAATTCGGAGGTATTATTTATCCGGGTGCTTTGCAATTACTTCGGTGATTACTCACCACTTCAACTCAATATTTCGGCAAGTATGCTGGATTTTGTATTAATTGGTATTTTGTGTCAATGATATCGCCGACAAAGAGTTGCTTCAATACATTGAAGTGTGTCCATTGAGACTCTCGACCCTGACTATACCTGCCGCTCTACGACTTGACGGCCAAATTCATCAGGTGCTCCATAAACACCTTTAAACTCACGTCGTCCGTAAAAATGACTTCTCCCTGACCATCCATGCTGTTGTGCGTAACACTTGGGTTAAGCTTTGCCATCAGGAAACGCGATTGCGACTTGTGTTGGTCGCATACCACGTAACGCGGAACAGGAAATCGAGAATCCATAATGAGTTGCGCATCTGCCTGCGGGGCTTCCAGCAAATTCTTAAAGTTCTCGTGGGCAGGATCCTCGTGAAACTTTTGATCACGCCACGCAGCGATCGTGTCACCATGGAAGACCACCACGTAAAAGAACGAGTCCAATAGCAAGATCGTGTCAGACCGCACGCTAGCAGCATCTAAAAGCGCGGGCACTGGTGGTCCGTTGAATGAATACGACAGTAGTGATGGCTGAATCATCACAAGTGAATTCGTTGTGCTCTCGCGCAACAAGCAGTGACGGTAGTACGAGCTTTCATCAGGCGAGTAACCAAACACCGTCAGAAACTGCGAACGTCGCAGGTGGAACATGAACTGAGGGAAGATAGCAAACTCGGGTGACAGACGGAATGAGGACGGATCATCCTTTCGGTAGTCGGCAAAACGCGAGGCTAGACGAATGAGCGATCGGTCGATCCAACGCATAATGTCTAGCTGCTCTTCACCCTGCTCCGAGCGATGCACTGCGATTCGTGCCAGTAACACGGCAGCTGCTTCCTGGTCGAAACCGCGTCCCAGTGTCACTGTATCGTTCGAATCCACTGTCCAGGGACCACAGATTGTGGTCACACGCGTGCGATAACGACCACTAGCGTGCTGGTAACGCGTGATCAGCTGAATGTAGCGAGCTTTCCCAGGCGCCAACGGGGACTGGTTGGAAATGTCAAAATAAATAGCGATGGTGGTATTGGGGTCAACGCCACCCATGGACCAGGCGTTAGTGCCGCCCACACCAATTTCGACCTCAGACACGTTCTTCGGCGCCGCGCCCTGGCGCTTCAGTGGGGCGCAGGGGCCAATAGCACCTGCAACCTTAAACTCACGACTCGTAAGCACTTCAACTGAAGCAGCAAAAGCCATTGTAAGCTGATCCTTATCACAATCTGCTGCTTCGTCTGAAAATTTGCTGAACATGCGCCTGAATGACTCGCGAAAAACAGACTGGCCGAATGAGTCAGCAAGCACGATCACGCCGCCAGTCTTTTGTACACATGCTGCCATCTCCATCACGCCACTTTGATCGAGGGAGCACGCGAATATATCCACCACATGACTTGATGCTACGCAACGGGCGGCCAGGTCGTTGTAGTGCACCAACGCTTTCTTCGTAAGCGGCGCTTTGTCTTTCTGTAGATCAGTGTGTGATCGAATATCCTCCTTACGGTCACGGCTAACGATGGCACCCGGGCCTACCGTAGGAGGTCCGCCGACAAACATCATAATACGGGCTCCCTGGCCGCGGAACGTGGCTTCAAGGAGACCGACACACACGGACATTGCAACACCCGTACAACGTTGTGGACGCTGATCCGCTGCTACTGGCCATGGATCACGCTGAAGATCTTCCAGAATCGATTCGAGCGTGAAACCGCATTCAAAAACCGGGAGGAGGAAGCGCGCCGAGTTACTGGTTTGCTGCTGGGATTGCTGAGGCTGGCCTGGCATTTGCTGCTGTTGCTGCTTGCGCACTGCAGCCAAACCCAGCATGTCGAACACTTGCTGGGCGGTGAAATCCTTGTTGCCACGGAAGACGTGGGACTTTGGCACTTCCGGGAACCCCAGTTCGTGCACGTGCACCATGGTGCCAAAGGTAACGAGACCAATTAGCGCATCAGGTGGCAGTTGATTGAGCGTTTGCTGGATAGAGTCCTTAAGCTCTTCAATCTCCTCCTCAGGGACACATGTGTCAATACAGAATACGAATACGGGTGGTCCGGCCTGGCGGTTTTGCAGCTCATACTCCAATGTCGTATATTGCGGAATAAGCTCGGCCGGTAGATTCTCTTGTGTGATGTTTTCGGCGTAGTGTGGTGGGAAGTGGTTGCGCGTCACGCAGAAGGGACAGACCCAGAGCTTGGAGACAAAGTCCACTTGACAAAAAGGGTTAAGCACGGCGGCGCAGGCCTTGCAGTGGATTGGGTCATACTCCACAG
The DNA here is from genome assembly GCA_003991265.1 of Pseudoperonospora humuli. NCBI lineage: Eukaryota > Oomycota > Peronosporomycetes > Peronosporales > Peronosporaceae > Pseudoperonospora > Pseudoperonospora humuli. The sequence continues at coordinate 39,974 of NQFO01000265.1, forward strand.
CAGGTGGCATTCCGTCAATGGGCTTCAGCGGTTGGTACAAACAGCCCGTGGGCATAACGCAGCGCGTCTGCTCTAGCTTGGTGCAGGGCCATGAATTCCATGAAAATCGCACGCCATCTTTCGCCTCCATGGCATGAAAGTCCCACTCCTGAGGTTGTACACCTGGTTGGTATCCTCCTTGCTGGCCGTACTGATCGTATCCTCCTTGTTGTTGCGAACCATACTGGTCGTAGCCGCCTTGCTGACCGTACTGTTGGTCGTATCCTCCTTGCTGCTGTTGAGCGTACTGCTGTTGGTGATGATCATGACCGTCTTGCTGCTGGGCGTATTGCTGCTGCTGCTGGCCATAGCTTCCCTGCTGTTGGTCGTAGCCACCGTAGCCGCCCTGCTGCATCGTTACGAAAAAGGGAGAGCTTATGAATTGAATCCACGCGTCACAGTTTTCTTGTGTAGCATACATAATTAGGTGTCTACCACAGAGTTGTCACGAGCGACAATAATGGTCATTGAGCTCGAAGATGATCCAACTATCGTCTAGCAAATCGAGTACATCACACGATACAAAAGCAACAAAAGGTGGGCGTCATTGTTAATGCGAGAAATGGAGTAGACTTAGAGGCAGGATGTTCTTTGATGCATTCTAGTAGCAATTTGAAGTAGAGAAAACACTCGAATTCTCCCGATTCCCCGTAGAATGCCATACCGTATATCTTGAATATAAATCGGCCATGGAATTCACGGTTTGCTTTGCTCGATATTATTCGATGTAAGAACGTGACGTATCTGCAGTGCTTCTGTCACATTCGTCTCGTCGGTAGTAGAACACGCATGCACGACTGCTTTCACGAGGTTTCCCTACTCCTTCTCTTGCTTCTTGGATGCCTCACTCACTACTGATCCTTCCAAATATCGTTACGTGGAGTCATAGGCTTTTGTAGGAGTGCTCACGAGTCATGACATTGTCACGCCAGTGTTGACCATTAGATGCTCTAGAAGGGCTCGTTGAAGGTGAGAGGATTCGATAAGATCAGAAACGCCCTGAGTTCGCGACGTGCTTTTTGCGATTGACACACTTTGATTGTTTGCCCCAGCTCAAACCTTTTTGGCGCAATAAGATGCAGAATTTTGGTTGCCATAGCTTGAGAATTGTCTGCACAACGAGATGCAGGAGCTGTCGTCGCACCCAAATAAGAAATATTGAAGTCTGGTCATATTTGATCACATCTGGTCTGGTCGGTGTAAATAAATTACCGTGCTCTTATATTCACATACCAATGTTAGCGAGATGTCACGCCTCCATCTGGACGTATTCATGGCATGGGTTGAAGATTGAACCGCTACTGAGCTTCGTATGAGCATGTTACACCTTAAGCGACCGTCGGACATATTTCTATCCTCTACGCAACAATCTATATCTTGTGGGATAATAAGTGTAGGTAAATTCAAACATCTGTCAGAATCACAAGCAGTATGTAAACCACAAAAATTGGTGCGAGAAGACCCACTTCAATCAATAATGAGCACCTTGCGCGCGGCAGAGGTGAGCGAGCTACTTCATCTACTGTGGCCGACGACAGACAATGGCGTATCAGACGACACAAAACGGTGGTATCAGCAGGGCTTCGAGTTCCAGTCGCTTCAGGGCTTCCCGCTGGGGCTCGTGCAGGGCCACGGTGGGCCGTGCGGAGTGCTTGCGGCTGTGCAGGCTGAAATGTTGCGACTCTTTTTGTTCGTGCGTCATCGAGAGATGCTCAACAGCAACGACATTGACCTGCAGCAGTTAATTCAACAAGAGCGACTAGCGCAGGATGAAGCGGCCAGGCGACAATTGTTGGCGGAGGCCATGGCCTCGCTGCTGACGCAATGTGCTGGTGAAGGACGAGCAGTGCACGTTGTGGTGCAAGATACAGAGACGACGTATCGAGAGGTCACTATGCCGATTCACGATGCAGATGCGTGTGACCCATGTCAGGAGCTTGTAGAGCTCGTGTTGCGCGAAATGCCAGCGTTCTGCAATTCTCACGGCGTGATCAACTTCACGTTCAGTGTGCTCCGGACCAAAGGCGTCGCAACTATACGCAAGGAAATGGATGACCCGACGAGCACTCTAACGGCCGCATTTGGACACTGTACACAGGAATTGCTAAACCTGTTGCTCACAGGCAAGGCCGTGTCCAACGTGTTTGACGGTAGCGTTCCAATGAGCGACTCAGGACTGTTCTTGCATGGTGTGCCGCGGCGCGCACGTATAGGCTACTTGACGCAGCTGGAGGCATTGCGCTACTGCCAAGTTGGAAGCTACCTCAAGTCACCCCAGTTTCCGATATGGGTGATTGGCAGCTCCATGCACTTTAGCGTCGGGTTCGCGCTAGAAGCTCGGGTTAGCGAGGAATCGGCCTCCACCCAGCTTTTTCAGCAAGTGCAGCGAGTGTTTAAGCAATTTGACCCTATGGAGAACGGCTTCATGCAGACAACATCACTGACCGATTCGCTGGTGCAGCTAGGGGTGAAATCTTGCATTCTTTCAAACGAATACTGGATGGCGCGATTGTTAGCCAGACTTGAAATTTCGAGTGGTGCCGGCATCATGCTTTGGGACGATTACTGGAAAGTCATCTCGGTATTGCTACACACCAACGACTTCGAGTTAGCATTGTCCGGAGAGTACGACGACGCCAACATCATAAAGTCGGGATGCCATGGTCTCCAGCGCTCTGATTCTGATCTTGCGCGGGAACTGCAAGTGCAGTTTGACGCAGAAGAGAGAGGTGTCTCCGGTAGTCCTGCTTTGCTCAATTTGCAATCGCCTGCGTCGAAGACAATGCCACATTCACTGCCGATTGTCTCGTTCGACTGGTTCTACTACAATGGACTGGGAAGCAGCGATGAGCATGCAAATGGTCGGCGCCCTCAGCTCACAAAGTGTCGTGTGACGCCCGAGAAATCGACGGAGCTCATTGGTAAGTCGGTGCCCATCGAATGTCCCGGGATAAGTTGTGGCCACGGCTCCTCTCCACTGGAAGATATTCTAAAGACAAAGTGGCCCAACGCTCGCATTGACTGGCTGGTGTCACCAGTTCCAAGTATCGACTAGCATGATTCGAGCAAAGACGCAGTGTGCCTGAGGTAGTAGCGCCGTACTGGCTGGGGGTATGTATGCATTGCAACAGACTCGGACGATTTGTGTTATATGTGTAAGCGTTCTTGGGTGAATGGAATATTTTCTCAGTCGTAAGGAGCTCATCCAGTGATTTTCTTGCATGTTAAGCAATCTACCAATGCTTGGTTTGTAAGATATATCTGGGCAAGTGATTTCTCGTATCGACGATTGTTCTTTCTGGCAAAAGCCGTGCCCGTGGCATAAAGCACCATACAATGAACAAACAATACGGACAGATGATGAGTCTGCGGCCAATGTCTTGGCTCGGACACCCCAGAACGGGGAGATGAACATTAGAAATGGTACCGCACGTGCTCAAAACTTGAGATGAATCAACAAAGGTATAGTGACACACACTACAAAGAGAAAACAAACGCGAAAGAACTTTATTAGGCAGGGCCTGAAGTGCTACGTTCTATGCCATGCTGACACTCGTATGATTTGGTGAGACGAACAGGATTGTTATTGCGGGTGATAATTCTTCCACAAGTCGCGATACATGTCGTAATATTCGGAGCTCTTGTCGCCAAATCCGAATGATCGTGGACAACCAACGAGGGAAAGACCTCACCTAGATGCTTTTCTTCGTTTGAGATTTCTCAGCGTCGAACCCGTGCCACATTTCAAGATGCTGGATGTAGCAGGTAGAGTCCTTGTCCTCAGCGAATTCCGAACTCTCGGTGCTCGAGGATCAGCTTCCATCAGCATCGCAAAACTTTCCTGAAGGTGAGCGTTACGCCACAATTCGAGAAACGCGAGGTAGTATTGGTGTCTTGCTCTTTTAGTAAATGTTGAAGCCTCTACGGACATCATCTGATATTTTTTTCTTATGTCTTTACAAGCTGTTTTTGCTGCAACCATTTCTGGTACAGGGAATGGTACTGCTTGATCACTATATCAGATACTGTTGCGTCTTTAGTCTGCAGCTGTAGCAATTTTGCATGAACCTGATCCCATGACATTTTGCTTTGCCAGTACGCCTTCAACGTGTCCAGCCATTTGTAGAGTTGCGAATATTCCTTGGAATAATCGATCGCCAATTGTTCACGCTCCAAAAACTCTGCACCTAATATCGACTCAACAACTTGTTCGTCGGTCTTTTTATCAAGCCACTCCACGAATCTGTTTCGCAGCTTGAACGCTTCTTCGTACCTGTCTATGAGCGTGAGAAACACGTAGTCATGCTTCTGGTTCTTAAACAGGTTGCTGACATCTTCTGGATCCAAAGCCTCTAGCCACAACGCGTTCACATTCTTGTTGATCTTGTCGTTGTAGGATTTGGCATGCTTCTCGATTTCTTCTTGTAGTGTTCGCCTTACTTTGTGTCCATAGTTACGGTTTCCATGCTTCATCAAATCCAGGCTTGTATGTTTAGGGCGGAAAGACCGGAGCAGGAAATTGATGACCTCCATCATCTCGGCGTCGTTTTTCCACTTGTTTAAAACAGGAGGCTGCGCACCCAGTACCAGCGCTGGGCCGAGCTCCTCAAAAATTTTAGACACCAAAGGTTCGTGAAGGTCTTGCTCAACCCTCGCTTGCTTTGTGTCAGGAAGGTGAGGCGGGTGGTCCAAGAGATGTGCGGGAGGGGGGCGTTTGACACCAATTACGTGAGACACGACAGGGACGACAGGGGCGCCAGGCGGAACATGTCCGGGAAGCATCCTCTCCTCGCCAGCCTTAGTTACATCATGGTCCGCAGTTCGGAGTGCTTGTGCCTCGGGACCAGTTGTAGGCGACGCCAGTAGCTTGTGGTTGAGAGTTTCTGCAGACACCTCCGATCCCAATGCAACAATTGCCGAAGCCGCTGCTGCATAGGCAATGACTTTGGTGATAAGCATCTTTGTTGTTTATTGGTTGTGAAGAGCGCAATGAGACACTGAGTTTATTAGTGTGCGATATATCACATTTCGTATTTGTAAAGCATGCACTGCATTATACTTGCGAGTGATGCCAGTAAGATATATATAGTAAAACTCATCGCCGTCAAAGCTGTAAAGCCCTACTGACGCTTGAAGCTATGCAAGCAGCCGCGGCAGAAGACAGCGCAAAATGTGGTCATTCAACAGTAAAAACTGCTGACTACATGCAAGAAGAAGGAATATCGTGCTGCATCAGCTGCTATCGTCGGATGCCGTCGCCTCTAGTATCGCCTCCGGAAAGTAATAACCACGGCGCGAAGCTGTTGAGGTCTGAATTGCTATGTGCATCTTGCATTCTTCGTCTAGGCAGCAAAGCGTCTGGTGCACAGTCGAGTGGTGGAATGCTGTCATCGCTGCCGAAGCTGAGTCTCCTCGTGAAAGCTGAGGCAAAGTGCCAAAATCAGCTAGAGTTACTGCACAGCCAACAAGAATCTTTAAAGCAGCAGCGAGAAAGCCTTGAAACGACCAAGCGTACCAAGGATGAGGCTCTTGCTGCCGAACGAGAGCTTGCTCGACAACGACGGAAGCATTTTTTGATAATTCAAGAGCGCCGCAAGCGTGAAGAAGAGCTAAAGCTTCAGCATTTTTTAGAGGAAGAAAACACGAGTTACCGTGAAGCTGGTGCTGACAAGCCGAAGAAAAATAGTCCAAAGCCGATGAGGATGAATGCTCTGCCCGCTGCTGAGCTGAGCTTTAGCCATACGTCTGTACCTCGCGTTGGTGAGCTCGTGGTCAAGCATACAGATTTTTCCCAGCCATATAAAAGCTCGACTACTGGTTCTAACATCAACACCTTAAGCACAGCAAAAGCCCACATGGCAAGTTTGTGCGAGCGACGGAGGCAGATGTTGGCTTGCTATGCTCAAGATCTGTCACCCCTGATCGACGGCCGCAAGTCCAGACGTCAATACGTTCCAAAGCCTGTAGTTGCAACCACAGCGAGCAGCATAGTAAAGAACAAGCAATCGGCCGACAAGAATATCCAGACGACAGAAACTGTGAGTTGCAGCAAAAAGCAGCAGAAGACACGTAAAAAACGCGCCTTGAAGATTGGTCCTCTAGCGGAGCAAGATCGGTACGTAGAGCTCCCCAGGCCTCAGCAGCAGCATTTGAGTAATCAGTCTGAAGAATTTTGCGCTGGAAGCAAGAACGAAACTCTTAGCGTATTACCGCTCTCGTTGCAAGCCCCCCACCGTCTGGCCGACTGTACCCCACTTACGGCTGAGATAAAGCCTGTGTCGTGGGCGTATGAGTTAGCCAGAGAAGTTTTACCACATGACGACTTGTACGCCAAAGCCGACAAATCGAGCTTCTCGATGCCGTTGTACCCAGTTGCTGAAGAAAATGACGGACCACTATTTACCATGTTTCCGCTACAACATCAGTTGCCAGTCCCCACTTTTCCACTCTTAATGTCAGAGGCATCCACCAAATCTACTGCAAAGGGTACTTTTGAGTAAGTTTGAAGAGGACGACGTTTCTGTAATGGCTCCGAATCTTTAATTACGTAACTTCGCTACCAAGTATTCTCTATAATGTGGCAGGCTTGGAGTGTGCAAGGGTGGCGCTATCTTTGTGACGATTGCTGCTACACACCAACGACTTCGAGCTAGCATTGTCCGGAGAGTACGACGACGCCAACATCATAAAGTCGGGATGCCATGGTCTCCAGCGCTCTGATTCTGATCTTGCGCGGGAACTGCAAGTGCAGTTTGACGCAGAAGAGAGAGGTGTCTCCGGTAGTCCTGCTTTGCTCAATTTGCAATCGCCTGCGTCGAAGACAATGCCACATTCACTGCCGATTGTCTCGTTCGACTGGTTCTACTACAATGGACTGGGAAGCAGCGATGAGAATGCAAATGGTCGGCGCCCTCAGCTATGACGTAGCTGCCGTCACAGACGTGGTTGCTAGAGCGGCAAGTAGCGTCAATTGCGTATGTTAAACGCAGTAATGCATACTTTTTAGCCTATCCATAAATTTATTGATCAATAATCATCTAGGATATGCGGATGGAAACTGGATGATAGATCAAGTTCAAGATCTGCAAAACTACGTGGCCAAGGAGAACAAGTTTATTGGTAGGATAGATAACAATTGAGATTTAGGAAGAAATAGGCAACTGGATTTTAGTGCTGAAGTTCTGTGAACCAGTGGTTCCAGCAAGCAGGCTAGCGAAGCGATAAAGCCTCATTCAATCTCACTTTTCATTTCTCCACCCCCAGCGCCCATCTGCGCAACATACCCGGCTCCGTCGTCCTCGCTCAGCGTCTATAGAGCGCTGCTGTCCGCCGGTGTACCGCACCCTTCTGATTTGTGACATGATAGCACTTGTTGGTCAAGCTTCGGTTCAAGGTCTCAAGGTTGGGGCACTCGTGGGTAGCATAGGCCGGAAGCGAGTTGTCCTGCGGTTATTGGTGCCAGCTACATAGTGGGGAAGCACTAGATCGCGAAGGGGAGTTTTTTAAGAGAGCATTCTTTTGAATAGTTACTTGCATCATAGTGTGTGGCTGGTGGAAATACCACTTTGGGACTCTTGTCTCCGCCTAGATCACTAGCGAGTGGCCTTGATTGAGCTGTTGGACTGCTACTAGTAGCCGGAATAAATGTCCTTGACGCCTCGCCTCTGGTGAGTTCCAACAGTTCTTGGATTACCCGGTAGTAGTTCCTTGCCCTCATTCTTTTGGAGAGCCAAAATAAGGTTAGCGCAAACCTGAACCGGATTATCCGTATTCAGCCTACGCGTAACTAGACTGTAAATACAGTATCTTTTCTTGACACTAAGTTTGTGCCTTATTGCTTGTTTGGGTAAACTCTACGAAAAGTCCATACGACCTATTCCCAATGCGTACTTGGGATAGATCGTATGAGAGTAAATCTCTAAACCCACGACAAAGGCAAGTGCCAAGAGCTGCCGAAACCGCAGCAGCAACACCGCAAGGTGAAATCGCTCGCGACGGTTTCCCTGGAACTAATATTCCCGCACCTGATGCTATGTCAATGCAACAGCTGCTTGTGCTTATTACGCAGCAGCAGTAGCAGTATCAAGCACAGATACGGCTCAGATGCAAGCTCAAATGCAGCAAGCCAATGATCGCTTTAAACTTCTTTTGACATCAAGAAGCGAGCATCGAAAGAAGGATCCGCCAGTGTATGAAGGCAAATATGGCGAGGATATAGAGCTGTGGATCTTCGCAACCGAACAGTACTACGCCAATAGACGTCCGTTAATGGAAGCTGATTCGTCGGATTTTGTGACGATAATATCCAGCAACCTGGGCAAATCCGTTATGAATTGGTATCGTGCCTTTGTAACGGAATGTGAGCATGTTAGTATGCATGCAGCGTGGTCACGGTTCAAGAACCAATTACGTGCGCGCTTCCGACCAAAAGACTTCAAATACGATCTCCGTAAGAGATTGTTTCGATTGAAGCAAACGGCGTCTATCCATGAATATGTCTCCAAGTTCCTAGACTTACTATCGCAGACAGAAATAGCGATCAGCGAGATGGAGAAGCGTTTCTACTTCCGAAACGGTCTGTGGGAGGAAACTGCAAAGAATATCAAGGAAGGGAGTCCTCGTACCCTGCAACAAGCAATTGAGATTGCCTCGAACTTCGAGTTTGCACATTACTCTGGTAAACCGCCTCGAACTCCGTCCAAACCTGTATCTTACCAAAACGACTCAGGCTCTCGTTCGTTCAAGCCAAAGCAACACATCAAGCGTTTCGACATTAAGAAAGGCAAGAACGATGACTGGAGAAAGAGTGCAAAATGCAACAACTGTGGTGAAGTCGGACATATCTCACCACAGTGCAAGAAGTCAAAGAGCAAGGAAGCATACCGCTTTATGAGCGGGTCTGTGTATGCTTTCCTCGAGGTCAAAGCCAAAGCGTACGTCAAGGAAGATCAGAAGCAGGATGCTTCGATCTTTATTGACAATGGCAGCAGTCTCGATGATGTGAGTGAAGAATTGGTCAAGAAACTTGATCTAGAAGTCACTGAGCATGAGCTCATGAAGGTTGACCTAGGGTATGACCAAGTAGTCTATCGTCCACGTCGTACTGTGGACATGAGTCTACAAATCCCAGGGCTCTCTGTGATGTCAAGAGCGTACCAAGGCATGCCTGTTCCGGAGAGTAAAGACATCGTACTAGGTATGGTGTGGCTCCGTGAGCATAACCCAGATATT
>NQFO01000266.1:0-22514 GCA_003991265.1 Pseudoperonospora humuli
TCGGTTGCTCGGTCGGAGGTGTCCGCACTGCGTGCTGAAGCGGCCGCCGCTGCTGAGGAGAGTGCCCGTGCGGCAGAAGCCGCTCGTCTTGAGGAGCTTGCTCGCCAGCAAGAGACCGAGAACAGCATGGCAATCAAGATCCAGAGCTGCTGGCGTGGTTCGGCTGCTCGTTCTACGGTCAGTGCCTTGCGAGGTGAACGGTTTGAACAACGCAAGACTATGATGGCTGTACGATTGCAAAGCCAGTGGCGGTGCTTTGTAGCATCTCGCAAGGTGAAGGAGATACGATGTGAGCGTCAAGCATTTGCAGAGGCTCAGTTAGAACTCAAGAACTTGATGGCGCTGAAAATCCAGTGCTGGTGGAGAACTATTGTAGCGGTACACGAAGCTAGACTACGGCGAGCAGAGGCAAATTGTCAACAAGAGGAGGCTGGCGTGGAGAAATTGCAAATTCGTCGGCAGCCTACGTTGGCAGAGCTTCAGATTCTAAGTCAATCAGGGCGCTTTTCAAAACTATCGGACGATAGTGACGATGATTCCGAGTTCGAAGATGCTCCAAGCTTCGTTGGTGAAGCTCCAATCGGCTCAGCCTCGACGCAATCTCAAGAGACCTTAGACGATGAGCTGACTCTATCACCTCGACTTTCTCGTGATGATGTCGACCTGCAAGCTTCCACGAGTTCGGCAAACACGGCACCCAAGCTTTCGATTACTTCGGCTGTCAATGATGACAAAAGTGATGCCAGTAGCGACATTTTTGTTGACGCGATGGAAGAGATCAAGCCGATTATCCATAAGCTGATTGGCAACGAAAACGATCACAGAGAGGACAAGAGCAGCAATTCTGCATCTGATACCACCTCGTCGGGCATCACTCCACCTTTCTCTATTAATGAAGAGACCATTGAAGAGAACGACAATGAGCGTTCAAGATGCAGCAGCATTTCCGGTTCTTATCGACCATCGTCTATCCACTCTGATTCTTCCTCGAAAGCGCCATCCACTGAATTGGGTACTCCTCGGGAAAGCTTTGCGTCAAGCCCACGAAGTAGTTTGTCTCGACCGAATGACGAATCGTCTGCTGACCCGTTCCGCTCACGTGAAGACTCGTATGCCGACTCGTCTCGATTTCGTGGGGATTCATACGCCGACGCAGGTCGATTTCATGGAGATTCGTACGCCGAGTCGATCCGGTTTCGTGGGGACTCATATGCTGACGTCGGTCGGTTTCATGGGGATTCATACGCCGAGTCGATCCGGTCGCGTATGGATTCCTATGCCGACTCAACCCGATTTCGCGGAGATTCATACGCCGACGCAGGTCGGTTTCATGGGGATTCCTATGCCGACGTAGGTCGGTCGCGAATGGATTCCTACGCTGATGTGTTTTCTGCTACCGACAACGATGGGACCCGACCACGTGAAAGCTTAGACGCTCATATTCCTTTTGAGTCGGATAGTGAAAATATCAGCGATGCAGAGAACCGCGAAGGACCGAAAAACTGTGATACTGACGATGAGCGCTCTTTCGTCAGTGATTCTCCAGTGTCAGGTCCAAATACCAGTGATGTCGTGAAGGATGAATCGCAAGAAGCGCAAGAAGAGGAACCGATTGCACGCAAGAAGCTTGGTAGTCGCTGGCGTGCTACAAGTGTGCTTAGTGCCCTCTCAAGTCGTCGGTCAAGCAAACCAACAAGTTCACCTGCTTCCTCTTACGAAGATGAGGAGAAAGATGAGAAAAGACCACTTTCGACCAATATGCCTTCAGTTTCTGGCTTGAGCTCCGTTGCTGGCATGATCAACCGAAGGCTTTCGACCAAAAACTCGAACAGTACGACACCATTTGACGAAGAGGTGCAGGAATCACTCGAGGATTCACCGCAGCCACAGAAGGCTTCTAAGAGTAAGACTCGTTTCGGCCGCTTTACCGCTCCAACTGTGTCCAAGCCACGTTTCGGCTGGAAGAATAAAAGTCGTCGCAATACGGATGCGAAGGATGACAGAGAATCGGCAGAGGTGGCCTAATTCTTGGGATTAAACAATTTACTTTAGAGAATTTACATACTTTCGTGACATTCGTTCTCTTTAGTCTGTGCTTTGGCAACCAGCATCATGCTCATTTGACTCTTTGATTGGGCTTGGCTGATGATGTCTTTGCGCCTACTCTAGTCTCCGTACGTCATGTAAATCTCAAAACAATGACGCAGACCTGCAGCACAAACCTCGCAGCCTGTAATGACCTTGTCTTTACGTCTTTTACTTCGAGAGATGCCATCGAGGGCGATCATCGGTGACGGAGTTCATGTATTAGGAAGAAGGACGCCATGATCAACAATAAACAGTGTCTATTCCTACTCAACGCATCGACAGATATATAATAGCATATCCGTGTATGACGCTTTGAGTATTACAGTATACTCCCACCTAGCTGTGATTCGTTCATTGCAGCTAGACAGATGTGCTTAGCATACCATAGTAGTTGATGAAGTAGAGCGAGATCGGCCAAAAGACGAAAAAACCGATGAAGGAGCCAGCGAGTACATCGGTTGGGTAGTGACGGCCAAGTGCCACGCGCGAGAAGTTGATGACTAGCGCCCACACAACAGACATTGAAACCAGCACAACCGGAGACAGGCCGAAAAAGAACTGGCGCAAGATCCGTGGATGCATCTGAGCAAAGTATGCGAGCATAGCGACCATAGCCCACACTCTTGTGGAATGTCCTGAAGGAAACGAGTGCTGGTCTGGGCCCACAAACCGCACATCTGCCTGGTGGAAAGGCGGTCGCTGGCGTTGAAACACTAACTTTAGCAGCATAATGGCGATGATGTCTACAGTCATGACAGTGGAGAGCGCCGACAACAGCATTTTAGTCGCAGGTTCAAAGGGGCCGATGAAACCAGCGACCCAGAGCAGTCCCATCAGTGGCGGGATGGTGAGGATCCAACTGCAACACATGAACAGAGCAGCAGAAAAAGGATCGAATTAGCTAGGAATCGTTATTGCTGAGGTCAAAGGAGCTTACAGGAAGCCATCGCCCGAGTGGGAGAAAATCTCCCAACAAAGGCGCGACGTCGGGTTACGGCCAAAGCGGTGGTAGAGCTTGGTCGACCACGTCAAGTCGTAGGCATGTAGGCGGTCGGCAAGGCTCATGTTGTGCTGGTCTAGAGATGGCTGGACGTCGAAGCCGTTCACTTGCGAGATGGAGCCGTAGCTGCTCATAACAGAGGGGGGAGTGGCAACAAGCATCTGATTGGTCCAAATACCAGCTGTACCATGCACAGACAGGCATCCTCTGTGTGGATGAACTTGAACAAGAGCAATTTGCTGAACACGCACGCTTTGCTCAAATTTCTCAATTGGATGATGGACATGTTTACTGAAGGAATCAGTAATGCATAAATGGACCACTGATCGTCCAACCTGTCAACTACGATACATTCGAGATTTGTTTTCTTCAGTAAAATTTGCAAGATTGGTTTTGTTGTCTGCATTCATCATTTTCAGAAGCGAAACATGTTTGTCAACAAAACCTAATTGATGGATCAGTAGCTCCAACGATGGCTCTGGTATCAGGAGAAGAAACGAAGAGAAGCGTTTCGATAGCCGGTGTGCATGCACATACAACACATCAATAGTCGCGCCTCCACAGAGAAACCAATTAAAATAGCGGCATGACGTTGCGGTGAAAGAAGACGGCGAGACCGAGCAGGATAATGAACACTTGGAACCACAGAAACGGCGACATCTTGATCTTCCTCCGCATCTCCATCCTGGCCACACGCAGCTCCTCATTCGCCTTAGCCAGACACGCTGCACATGTGGCCGTAACTCCGGCTGGCATGGTTAGACGATCCACAGGCTTGTCACACTTCTTGCAGCTCGCTGTCTTGGGTATTTTACCACTCGCAATGTCGGCTTCAAGCTGCGCGCGCCTCTCCTTCTCCTCCTTTTCGCGGCGAGCGGCCACGATCTGAGGACCGCGAACCAGGTTGAGATACAGGAATAACAGCGAGTTCATTATTGGGTGACTTCACTTGTAAACTGGAGTCAATGCTCCGTATTTAATTTGTTTTGCAATATAAATACCTGCTATGTCACAGTTGTGAGGTATCGACGGTGATAATTTGTAAATGAAGTGAGATTTTAAAGATGTAATATCCCCTAATGTAGGACATATTGTGGTGTCAAGGCTTTCTAGATGCTAGTTCGTGTTTCATCAGCCTTACTGAACATACATCACTAGTTCATATTAATCTCGAGTCTGTTTCGCACTCGTGAGCTTATTCACCTCACGTAGGCAATTGACAAAAACTTTCCTGGCCGCCACGCCATTCAAGGCAGAGCTATATAAGAACAGATCGTCACTGTTGGTCAAGTTCAGTAGCAGTGTATCCCAACATTTCATATCACCGATTCCATTGACGCTGCGGCATTGCAAAATCAGTCGTATGACAGAGAAACACGATTGGTCCAGACTAAATTTGCTTGTAGTAGATGCCGTCGCATCAGCGAATACTTGATTTGCAATATAACAACATCTTGCTCATTGGAAACAAGACGCACTTCACCTCAGTCTATCTCTCCATCATTCGTATCATTTGTGGATTGGTCACACACAGTGCACGACTGGAACTGGGACTCAGAGGGAAAATTGCAGAATGAATTGAACGGGCACACCCTAAACATGCAGCGTTCGATGATCTCCGAGAGCATGCCACCGACCGTACAATGTGTGGTATTCTCTCTGAGTTCAGATGTTGCAATTGGTAGCAAGATATGCAGAGATCGAGAAACAGCCGGAAATGGTGACTTGTGGACCGGGTGAGAATGGTGGACGCAGAGCCACAACTTGGTCGGACTAGGTTCTTGTGGCCGCACGGTTGACACTGACGCAGTAATCTGTGACCGCGTATTGCATCCTTCTTGAGATAAGCTGCGTTATTGAAGTCGATGAGGCACCGAATAATGCTGCACGCGACATGTTTGACACGTTGTCGGCTTTACTGTCAAGAAACGTTGGTAGTTGACCTATGAGACCTATGTCGATGCCTAGGCTTACTGCTACAACCCTTTTGTGGTTGTAGTATCGCAAGCCTTGCTTGATCTATCTATACCCAGATGCGTGGTACTCTGCTCGTTGGAGATGCTTTCTGGCGCCCAAAATAGGTGATGATGGAATGTTGACTACAAGGAACAAGCTTGGCATGAACATACGAACTTCTTGAAGAAATTAGCAGCGATAGAGAGGTCATGATGACGTTTAACGTCGCCGAATTGCTCACCATAGAGTCCACTACGACCAAAGACTGCTCGGGCAAGACAACCAAGGTTTATAAGTATATCTTTGATCTCTTCGATTTCTTTGCCATTACATTGCTCAAATGGCTATGTCTCAGGAATGATGCACATATCGCGTCAAAGACAATGTTACTCTCACTGATATCAGCGTTGATCGGATAGCGACCCTCCTAAATTTTAGTAAGGAAATTGGATAGTCGGCCAGCTCAACAGCGCTTGCAGGGTTTAGTGCTGTAAGAAGGCGCATGCTCTCGGTCAGACACACTTGTTGTAAATGGATCCACAGTGGCGAAGACTTGAAGCAAACGTTCAGCATTTTTGTTCATATAGTATCCTTAAGCACAGGTAAGATTTGACGGTGGTCTCTACAAAAATCATCAATCTGTGCCCGAGTGGCCTCACGCGTTCTTCATGATGTATTGAAATGGCCTATCCACAGCCTCGAATCCCACTTGATTTGGCATAGCTGCCTCATCCCAGATGACCCAACTCGCCTTGCGGATAAGATCTGCTTTGGGAAAATGCCGGGAGAGACTGCATGCTAGAAAGTGCGACAACTTGAGCGGATTCCGAAACGTTAAATACGCTGTGTGACCTCCTGTCAGCAATGTCGCTGCAGTTCTGCTGGACACCACTGCTGTAGCCACTTTTCGTTGCAGACAAACATGATCAAAACAAGCAAGAGCGATTTGTCGGTTTCACCCCTAACATGTCTTCTTTTCGGTCTTTCTTCCTGGTGAATACATCTCGCTCGTAGTCACTCACAATTGTGTCCTCCTCTGGAGCTTCCGTGGCGTTAACTGTCGCTTGTTACGTCACCACCTGATAGTAGTGACCTGCCATCGCTGAGATCTCAGGCAGACCCTCTCATTAATTTGCTGCAATGAGCTGACGACATAGGATATTCAACTGAAATCATGTTTCACACAAGCAAATCATAGAGGTTGTGTCAGCTCGACGCTGCTTCAACGGCTGAGTAACGTGTGACACGAACGACCGCTGTTCGCCGCGGAGTATTCTTCTGCTTGCTTCAGCTGGCTGTGAGAAATTCTAACAGACGGATGCAAGCTTCCACCAGCGAAAGTAGCGGCCAAAAAAGTACTGAAAGATCTCGTTTGCAAGATTCTTCTCCACCTTGATAAGGAACTTTGTCATATCGAAACTTGTGTATACGAACTTGTAGATGTACTTGACAGCCTTGTTCGAAGCACACATCTCCACATTATAATGATATTCGGGTTGTAAGGCACAACACACTAATTCGTCTTCACAGTATTTCACACCTTTCCGTTGTAGATCAGAATTTCTTCCGAACGACGCCGACGTCTGTGGGCTGGATACTTATCCTCAACTATAACTGTGTCATCTGCGAATGAATCGGAGAATGTTTTGAGCCATTTTTTATTTTTCATACACGGACATTTGAAGTTCTGTTGCTCACATAGACTGTGCAACATTTTTGAGATGACGGTGTCATGAAGAAGAGCATATGTCTCCCTGCTTGGTAACTTTGTCGACGTCAACTTCCACCTTAGGGGCGCAAAATGAGTAGAATATAAGCATATGGTAGACCATGCTTTTAATACTTCACTATATGGACTCGAGCAGCTATAATACCCAGTAGACCATAATCAATATCCGTGTTCAATGCTTTATGTTTTTGCGCGAACACGTCCGCCACACTATCTGCTCGATCAGAGGCTTCCTCACCCGACCTAAGATTTATTATGATCTCAGGCTAATTGTTATTGCAGTTCATGTTGATGGAGAGAGCGGGTGCATTCGTCTCTTGGACAATAGTCATCGCATCGAGGAAGTGCTGATACAAATGTCGAGCACTGCCAGTAAACGTGGGAGGTATGATGACCTCACGCCAAATGTGATTCAGCTCTATCTTTGCGTATTTGTCGTGTAGAAGTGGTAGACGCGCGTTGTGCTGCTTCCTTGCCTGCAGCCACTCTTTAAACATCGACGAATTTACTTCTCAACGCGTCTGTGAGTCCTTGAAGTGTTTACAGAATATTCAAGGCTGGTTATTTTTGATAAAGCGTAGAAGTTCTTGTTAAGAATTGGCCAGCTGATCCACGCATTATTGCTGCGTCAAGCGTCCTCCTTAACGAATGAGTGAAGTATGTGGCATTTAATCATGAAGAACAAACGTCTCGTACTCTTGAAGTGAAAAGACAAATGTCTTATGATTGAAGTCGACCGGGTTGTCTACATACAGAAGATTGTGCGTTCGTTCATATCCACCGTACGTAAAGAGGAGAGGGTACTGCAGCGAATCGTAGTTCTCACTCATTTTGATATTACGCTTGAAGCCCCCTTAGCGCGTACTCAGTTATGATGTCCCTTTGCTCAGCCGCGCCTCGATCAGTGACGATAGTTGCCACTTCGGAAGCTGTAAGAGTGACGTCGGTATTCGGGTTTGCGCTCCGCACCACATGCAAACGAAGTTTGGAGTCTTCATTTGGAGGAAGAAACACATTAATGTGCAGCGCTAGATCATTCGTAGGCCTATCTTTGCCGGTTTCCGATCTGCGTGCAAATTGCTCCACAATTGCGGCTCAGCACGCCCATTCAAGAGACCTCGCGTGTTCATAAACTGCTATGTATTGACATTGTAAGCAGTCAGAACCTGGTCAAATCGTTTCAAGTATTGCTGGTCCAATCTATTCTTCATCCGCATTCGCCTTGCCACGCGCGCGTCTATATCTAGATTGTTAATGTTCACTTGCGCAAACATCAATGGTCGCTCAAGTGACGGCAGCAGCAATCACATCAGTTAGCAGAAGGACCCCTGCATGCGGAAGCTGTACACCCCACATCAAACATAGATTCATGCATTGTACCGTGGACGTTGTGATAACCCTTGCCAGACTCAGCTATACTTAAGCGTCTGCAACACTCGAATGCACGAGGCCAGATCCTTGTCAAGTCAATACTAATATCTCGCCGCCCATATAAAGCTGCCACAGCGACCAACCTCTTCTTTTCACGCACGGAACATGTGATGTCGATTGACAGACGTCGTTGTAGGTATGGATCAATTTCTTAATATCTATGATATTGAAGCGACATTTAGATTCTCTCGGGGCTTCGCGAGCAGGAGGAGCTTTCTCAAGTCCCTTGCGATAGCAACTTCATTCCGTCTCTTTTGAAAACTTCCATTTACCGCAATGCTGACAAACGCACTTGTATTCTATGTTAGCGTCTGTGTATTGTGAAATATACTGATGACCTTTTGGATGATCGAGGGATCAAACCGCTAGGAATATACTAGCCTTTGTTTGTACTTCCAATCGGTTTTTTCCTTTACCCGCGCTCTTCCTCAGCCATGGTTTTCGTACGGATCATCGAGTTGCCGCGTCTTGCTCCCGTAGAGCTTGTTGTTACTTTCCTGCAATAGCTTCTTTCATGACCTGCCAAACAGCTGCATCTCGATCTTGCATCGCCTGTTGTTCCTCTCTTGTCATGGTACCTCGTATTGATCACCGAGCAGCTCTTGCTCGATTTCGTACTGCCTACCACTTTTACTCTACCATATTATCCTTGCTCTGACGACGATCTGTAGCTTCTTGACCTCGTCGACACTTTTGTATTTCATCCGAAGACCAGTCCTTGATTTGTGTAGAAAACTTAACTCGACTCATGTTAAATGTTTACTTCAGTAGGGTGTCTTGGTGCCCTCCGGTCTCTAACACGCTGTTGATCTCATGGGACGGCGACATACTTGCTCGATACCGCCTTTCTGTGGACATCTGCTGGCGATTGTCGCCTCTTGCACTTATTAAATACTCGATGTCTACGTCAAACTTAGGATTGGCAGGTCTTGAGCTCGCAGCGTCTTCAGTCGAAGTCCTTGTACTCGCAGTGTTCTGTTTCGATCCGATTTCAACAGACTGCAGTGTATCAACCACTGTTGGAATCGAGTCCATATCCTCGTTCTCCATGGCATCAGATGCTGCTGAAACAGATGTCGCGGTTTTTGCTGAGTCGTCTTGGGTCATGTTGGAGCTAATTCGCATGGTCTTGTTCCGTCGTCTCAGATTGCCGACTTCAAAATTGAATCAAGGCTGCACTAAGGTTTTTCATCCGCTTTATCTTTGCAGCTGGCGTTTCATCCACTTATGACAAAGCATATGCGACCCTGTTGTCCTCTTCGCTTGAACCCTTGCGCTTTCTGGCCATTGTGTCTCGGGCCCAACTTGATATGCGAGCTGCGAGCATGATATCTGTAATAGCGTAAACACAGTGATGTAACATACAGTCAATAGATAAGGATTATCTGATTTGGCACGATCTAGATATTTTATATTTTCTAAATAAGGGGAAATCTTGAATCGGAGCCATTCTGTTCCTCATTTGCCAGAGCCACAGCATGCTCTTTTTTGCAAATTACTACCAATCTACCTGGGACGTCAAGCAAGACCATAAAAAGCTATGTGTCAGTAGTAAAGCTAAGCTGTGATCTGTAAACTATCTTAGTACTGTACCAAACCGTAGTGCGGCAGGCAAGCCTAGACGACTGATATACATCAATTTTAGAGTCTTACACTTGAGCAACAGATCACTGTCGATCTCTTTTGTGCTCTTCGCAACCGACCCAGTTCATTTTATGTGTCGAGACGCGCATACTCTTTGGACTTTTCGTAAGCGCAAGCTCGAGTCTTTCTTACAAGTGTTAGTTAGCATATCATTCACTTGCCATTACGTTTATCGAGCACATTACGGTTGGTAAAGATCGCAATATTTGTTGTGACTTGACCAGAGCGCGGTCTTAAGGAAAAAGAGACCAATTCATGAGTCGGACGTAATGCCCACAACAAATATAGCGTTTTGGTTATAGTTTGTTGTGAAAATACACACACATCTTGGATGTACAACGTGGCATCACTGTGAATCTATTAGCAGTCTATATGATCCATACGTATCGCTAGCGTTATCAATCCTTAGCAATCAAGTAGAGACCTTCACCACACTATTGTTGAACTTAACTCACGCATTCTTTATGATTATAAGTAAGCAATAGCCAGGAAGAACGCGTGGAAAACAGGAGGCCAGTGCGCTTACAAAAAGCTTTGTCTCTATTGCTTATTAGAGCCATGCCCAAACAGCCAAAGTAATAAATAGTTGTACTAGTTGCATAAGCGAGTAAGTCTAATAATTGCAGCCAAAATAGATAGTATCATATGAGTTAAACTCCTTTTGATCAAAAAGGGACGAGTCCCAGACAAACGAAGAATTTAGGCTTGGATAAGTATGATGCTCTATACATGTCCGAATGTCAGCAACAGACCGATGATGCAGCCAGCCACTTCACAAGGAGGCGTTTTGCATGATGTAGATCTAGTTGCAACGACTGCCAAATAAGGAATAAAACAGCCCCGTTTTAAGATTAGTAAAAAAAATGGCTGCGATCAGATATTTTTCCTACATGTGGTATATTGCCTGTTGGTATCCCTGCACACGTTATTTAGAGTATAATGGCAGTGTAGCCGAACATGGGTGTAGAACATAACGTGATTGACTTGATCCAGATAACAAAGTCCGACAATCTCAAAATTGATTTAGTGGCACTTGACAAGTATGCGAAGACGTTTCTGGGCGGTTTGTCACACGTCTGCGCCATCCACACCGATTGTCATGACTACTGCTTCGATATTACTAATGTCTGCTTGAGCTTTAAAAGTCATTTAGGCTCGTAGCCTGAGGTGCGCTTTAGATATTTAGATAGCAGATTGAAGACGGAAATGTATTGGACTAAATTTAAGAGTCGTGCTACCTGACGCTTCTACCATCCATTAACTTCCGCTATTTAGCGGCAGTCGCTATGCTTACAAAGGGCTGGTGTCCCTCAGCGGTCGCGTATCCTACGGTTTAGTGGTGAAATCGATCAAGAATTGTGGCAAAGCCGATTGCGCCCTTTGGCTAAATTCGAGTTTTAGTCTTATATATGAATTTTAATGCCCACCTTTTCATCATTATGAAAACTTTTAGAATGCGGAGGTTGTTATGAAGACCCTATGCGTGACAGATGCAGCTCGGGTGTCAAGAAGACTCAGTGGCTGCGAGGACAGAGGCCCACAAGCGCGCAAAGAAGTTTCTGATCCGAGGAAGTTTGCGAAACGGTATTTTGGTTGACTTGATGTGGACCACACATCATGACTGTGCCATACCAAATGTGAGCCACACGACATAGAGAGTCGGTTTTGCGCCAAATGACGCGACTTTTCTTTGGGGCACGACATTTGGCCTCCCGACACAAAGAAAGTCATACGCGCTCGAGTAAACGGTTGCTTTAATTTATTCGATCAGACGCTGTAGACTCATGATACACAACGCCTCCAGCTACGATCAGAGCGCAGTAAGTCACCAGTGATTTATGTTTAAAAGCTCGAAACGGCTGAAGTGGACAAAAAATTCGCGGTTCAAGCATCGGCATTTCGGTTGAGGTTATCCCAAGTGAGATCTGTAACAGGGCCTTGAGTCTGTTACTTGCATACACTGTTGAGGGGGAAGCTCTCAACTTGCCAAAACGGAAACTGATTTACTAAAGCCAAGCGTTCCACTACCTACTGTAAGTAAAATAGTACCCTACTGGACGTGCGCCCTGGGCCACTCGTTAGCTTTGCCTATCGATGATTGGCTGAAATAAAGGATAATATCAACAGATATCGTTCTACCAGACGCAGGCGTAGTTAGGGTGATTATGCCACCGTGTCACACTTTTAAGGGGAACCGACTATCTCTGTCGGTCACTGTCACAGTCAATATAACGGGGCAACCCCGTTACAAGATCGAATAGCCAGATAAGAGGCCCTTCAAGAGCTATCGCGATCAAGTGAAAAAAATGCTTGATTGCCTTACACTTTAAAGACAGCCAAGGTCGACAATGCCTTAAGTCTATCTAGAAGAGTGCAATTCGCCTTGCTGACGGGTACACAAGGTGAAACGAATCTGTCGCACCTAATGGAAGTACCTTTTCCGTTAGTCGGTCGTCTTAACACGAGTCAGAAACGCATCAGCCATGTTGCGAATCTTGCTCCACTACAGTTGTTGCCTTTCTGCATACCCCGTGTATCGCAGTCTTTCCCTTCACATCTGCCCTATTTTGGGTGCCGACTTGCGATACATCGATTAGCTCCGGATCCGGGGGTCATGCTAGACGTAGGTATGCAAAGTTACACCACCACTGTGCAAGCGTATGATAAGGCTTCCTTTAGCGATGGTATCGTGTGTAGTCGGCCGCATCTTTAGCTGGACACTCACGATGAAGCAAACCACTTGATCGAGCTGAGATGTGTGAGAGATCTGCATGATGATCTCGTAGTGGAATGTGACCGAGGCTGCGCACAGCCGTTGTTGCGTATTGAACAAACGTCGCAAAGTCTACTGCAGAGCTGAGAACACATGCTCGTCATCGAGCGCAGCTGGCTCTCAAGCCGCATACAGTCAATGCTGCAGCTCTTTCTATAAATCTGCCTAAACACATAACTTACAATGAGCTTGCGGCTGTGCGCATACGTTGTAGAACAGAGACGAAGGAGGCGCTGAACAGAGATGGAGGAGGCGTTGTACAGATACGAAGGAGGTGCTGAACAGATACGAAGGAGGTGCTGAACAGATACGAAGGAGGCGCTGCACAGATATAAAGGAGGCGCTGCACAGATACGAAGGAGGCGCTGAGTAGATACGAAGGAGGCGCTGAGCAGATACGAAGGAGGCGCTGAACAGATACGAAGGTGCTGAACAGATACGAAGGAGGTGCTGCACAGGCAAGTGCTACCAATTGGAATGGTCACACACAGTGCACGACTGGAACTGGGACTCAGAGGGAAAATTGCAGAATGAATTGAACGGGCACACCCTAAGCATACAGCGTTCGATGATCTCCGAGAGCATGCCACCGACCGCACAATGTGTGGTATTCTCTCTGAGTTCAGATGCTGCAATTGGTAGCAAGATATGCAGAGATCGAGAAACAGCCGGAAGTGGTGACTTGTGGACCGGGTGAGAATGGTGGACGCAGGGCCACAACTTGGTCGGACTAGGTTGTTTGCGGCCACGCGGCTGCTCCTGATTTGGTACTTCCCTGTCAACCTGGAAGCTTGTCAGCAGTCCTTTGTCACGGACTGAAGATGCAAGCTAAGTTACTACAAGTATGATTTCTCTAAGCCATCAAGCTGCAGAACCTGGTCACTTTGGTGCGTCGATTAACGTTGTCCTTCCCTGACTCCAGTCCGGCCCAACACTTCGCTTGTACCCATAATCGAAAACCAACTCCTCACCAATTGCAATGTTACGCAGCGCCCAGATCGTGATGTGGTGTACTCCGCACACGCTCACCACCTTTGCCGTGCAGTTGGGCGTGTCTCCTTTGTGATTGAAGAACTTGCTCTTATTGCCGCAGCGAAGCGCGTCCAGGACTGCATCCTCATTCAAATCAAACAAGTAACTCATTTCCATCTTGTCATAAATTAGTCCGCGACGCTCTGCCTCGTCCTGCGATACCATTGCGCCAGCATACTCGTACACAAACTCGTTCGCTGCAATAGCCTCGCGCGCATACATGCCGTATCCATGGACAGATGAAAAGCTCATTCCCAGCCGTTTGTGTTTACCGCGAATCACATTCACATTATTACACGTTGGCTTACCGTCTATGACGGTACCAAGCGCCACCGCCACAACCACCTCACTTGCCCCACATGACACGCAAACATCAGGATCGCACTCGCGCACAGCCGCAAAGCACGGACATTCACTCGTGCGGCACTCACCCTGCGCACAGGAACACCCTTCAAACCTATTTGCAGAGAGCACGCCAATGTCAGTATACCACATATGCCTCTTCTATCAGAACAGCTAGTTCTCGCGATCTGAAGTCGTAATCGCTGCACTGTTTCCAGCGAGCTTTGTTATACTATGCACGCACCTATTCGGACAATCGCGAGAGCAGGCGCAAGCCTTTTCGCACATATGATCGCGCTTCATGCACGAACAACCAGTAGAGTTGCACAAGCCCTCGTGCATGCAAGGCTTGTACTCGTGGTTCTCCGCACCCCGATCTTGCAAACGCTGGTCGCGAGTCCTCTGCAGCAGCTCGTAATTACTCCCTCCTGATTTCCGTCCCTGCTTCCAACTGCGAACACGACGCCCCAACCTCCAAGCGCCTCCTGCCTCTTGGTACTCATCACTGGAGACATCTTTCTGCATGAGCTCATGTAGCTCCATGCAGGAAGCCGAACCGTTGGCGACGGCTGCTAGCAAGCATGAGTTATCCCCCATCGTCTCACGAAGCTTTTGAATTACACCCAACTCAGCTGGCGGCAACACAACTTGCCGGTCACTGGTAAGATCACCATTCTTCCAGCACAGCTTACCACACACACTGCGCGTCGATAAAAATGAGCGCATCTTTGCCGCCACCAGCAATACATGTGAAGCGTCAAAGTATTCAGACGGATCAGCAATTGTATTGTCCGCGTCGGCACCGTCATTCATAACTATATCGCCGTCACCACGGCCGTGGCCTTGGCCTTGCTGCACCTTGGTCGCACTAGGCATAAATTTCTTCTGATGTGCACTGCTAGCTGCTGTAGTGAGTCGCGCCGTTCTTGTACGACGACAAACCACGTCCTTGTCTAAAGAAACAGGCACTTCATCTGGTGGAGCATTAAGTGGCGTCAACGGAACACGAGGGTACGAAGGATCTACGCGTCGAGTTGGCAACGGATGATCACCGCCGTGTTCATGACACGCGTACACGTAGCACATCCGACAAAACGAGCCAGAATACACATCCACTAGTTCACTGTAGGTCTCCGATGCGCGGAGCCCCAGCGTCATCATGCCCGCCGACGCACTTTCCACGAGACTGTCCACAATGTTCGACTCAAGGCTGTCGATTGGTGGCTGCAAGCGCCGACTCAGGGCTTTTGCGCAACGATTTTTCGACAACGACGACTGCTTCATCAGCTTGACGATGGCTGTGACTTCAGGATTGGCCGCATGTTTTTCATCACGACCAAGCTTTTCTACATGATTCAGTCTGGCACCCGCTCGCTGCCTCAAGTCATGCACCTTCTTCAACTCACTGTATGCCGTATACGCCTGAGGAAAGTCGAGTTCACTCTTTAGTGCATGAAACACCTGCTCTGAGTCGCCAAGACAACCAACCACCAGTCGCAGTACGTACTCCGCGACTTCATCGTCGGCCGCATGGCCAATACGTAGCTCATGCTTTTTCGTAGACTCGGCGCTACCGCTATCGCTTCCGCTGCCAGTTCCGCCCGATACTGCACTGGAAGTGTAGCGCAGAATTGGGTCGTCCTCGACGCGATAGTTACTGCGCAATCCAATGCTCGTTGTGTACTTACGCAGCGGTTGAACGGCTGCGATGTGAATTGTCTGAACCAGCTCCGATACATTTTTCGTTCGCACAAACACGTCACCACGACCCATCTGGAACGAGACACTTCCAAGACTCAAACTCCACTTGCGCTCCACGGCCTTGAGTTGCTTTACGGTGTGCTTTTCTGCCAAAGAGCGAGGCAGCAAGTGCGATGCTATCCCTACAATAATGTGCGGTAGTTAGCAAATTGCTTCAAATGAAGAGCATTGAGATGTCAATGTTCGTACAGTTGGCACCGCTTTTTTTCCTATGCGTCATCAACGCGGCCTGATAAACTGAAATCTTTCGCCGAGTCTCTGATAAGATAGCTTGCACTCTTCTTCGATGACAGCGCCGAATGATGGAGAGATATGCCGTCACCAAGGAGCTCACGGATCGAGTTACTTCACTTTGTGGTTTGGTCGCTTTGCTTGGAAACACGGACGAAATGCATTGGGTTGGCTTGCCAAAGTTCTCTAGGATCGAGCAGTGGTTGGCTAGTGTACCGGTTTCATCTGCAGCAGCCAAACGCAATAGTGTCAACAATCACAAAACATACACATACTGGAAGACTTTCAAGACAAGCAGCAGCATTAGACTTACCATAGAATATAAGTGAATGATCGCAATTCGAGTCAAACGGTGCACTGCATTCCTCGCCACAAAGCACGTTTGACGGGGCCTCATCGAAGAAAACACCGCGATACGATGTAGGGTGCAGCATCGCACTGTGACAAGCTCCAGCGAGGCTTTGATCAGTTTCAGCTGAAGACTTCGTCTCCGTGTCATCTTGCTGTTCCACGCTATCTACTGCCTTCAAACACACCTTGCTGTTTGCTTCCACAGGGTTGTCGACCTGAATTGCGTCACGAGCACTTTGCCCCTTCTTGGCAGCAGATTTTGGGGAACGAGACCGGCTTTGCGTCTGCTTGCGCTGCGACCGGATATACGCCAGCTCTCGCTCTTGCGCCTGCAAGTCGTTGAATGTCATGCGTTCTGCATTGAAGCTACAAAAGGACCCCCGCTTTTTTCTTAATGGTGACGGCGATGGCGAAAGCAAAGCCAAAGGACTCACTGGCACTTTAGACGCAGATGATGACACCGCAGAACTTGCCTTTTTAGAAGGCGTCACACTTGCAGAAACACGTTTGTGGCAATGGTGTCGCCCCAACGCGTCGGTCTTTTCATCTCGCGCTTGCACATTAAGCTGTATCGTCGAAGGCGACTTTGGTATAGATTTCCGCGATGGGAGTGGCATTGGTGATGAAGTTGGTGAGGATGAGGCTGATCCTGATGACGACGAGAGGAGAGACACTGGTACTTGCTGCTTCATTGTCACGGACTCTGATCCAACATCGCGGAGTTGCCTGCTCTTTATGACTGCTTTCTTCTTTTTTTTCGAATTCTTCTTCTTCACCAATTGGCTGTCAACGACCACGCTCTGCTCTTTCGCTCCATCAGTAGACTCTTGTTGCATCTGTGGTAGCGCACGTTTACGTTTTCTAGTACGTAACACTTCGGTTGTCGACTGCTTGTTTCCTTTTGACGAGAGCTGCAAGGGATCTGGTACCTTACTACTCACGTCCTGTTGCTCAGAAGAAATGATTGGAAATGGCTTTCTCCTCTCCACGATGCGATCATTCAGTATCAGACGTCTCTCTCCCGTCTTCACAGGCGTCTTAGTCGACGGCTCACGACTCGATGACTTTAGCGGAGAAAGTGAAGATAGCGGGCGTGAGCGTTCAAAGACGGATGCTTCAGATGAACTGGAGGAGGAAGACAATAGGTCCACGACTTCACCCGAAGCTAGCCTTTTGGCCGATGTAGCAGTAGCTCGACGTCGACGCTGGGTCTGCCGTCGATTGTATGAGCTTTTTGATCTTGTAGACGCATTATTCGACCGTCTCTGCTGCCGGTCGGCAGCTCCAGCGCAATGACGACGAGACCCAGAGCCTGAACTAGAGCTTGAATTGCAGCTGGAACTGGAGCTGCTGGACCTCACTCTAGCTCTTGAAATCGCTTTAATCCGGTACCTCTCTTCGCCTTTGCGTCTATGTACATTCTTCTGATTGGTGCTCGTATCTCGCTCCTTTGTAATGGATCTTGTTGGCCAACTCTGGGGCCGTTCAGCTCCATTTTGCGGCCGTTTGCGGTCACTTTGCTGCTCCGTAAACTGTTTTCTGGTCTTTTTCAGCAGCAGTGACGGTGAAGGAGCTGTCTTCTTTTCTTTCTTCTTGGTCGAGCTGCGGCTACTGCTCGACTCCTTTGTCTCTAGAGCCGCAGCTATCGCCAGCGCTGTTTCCACTGCATTCGCGTAGCCAACGGACTGCACGCGTCTCCGTTGTACTGCTAGATGTGATGATGGCATCAAAGACTCTGTCATTGGCGTCATCTCATCCTCGGACGACGCGACGCTGCTATCGTCAAGCACAATCACATCGACCATCTCGAGCAACTTGCTCATTGGCTGCATGGCTCTACAAACTTATGCTTGCTTGCAAAGCACATGTATTGTAATAAATAATAAATAACAAGAAAGCATACGCAGCAATCTGTGTACTATGAGAGTAAAAGTTGTCTTTCACTCCGTGTAGAGGAAAAGGCTTCATTCAACAAGGACTACTGAGTACTAGTCGATCTTCGTTTGTCCATGTTGACGTGTTCAGCGCTCTCGTAGATAAGATTTGGGTTCATTAGTAGGTTAAGCAACTCAATTTAATGGCTGTTTGAATGATGGAGAATCGCAACCAGAACGACATCCTGACTCTGTGTTTCCACTTCCTAAATTATGATTGACATGCACGATCTCGTACAGAATGTACTTCAGCATTGGGTTAAGTCATCGGGTTGTTAGCTGATTGATTCTCCAGCACTATCACACGCCTCTCCCAAGACATTCCTACTGTTCACTGGCACTCCGTAGCTGTGGTCTCCTCTTTGCCCATTACTCCTATAATCTGCAGTCTCATGTTTTCACCTCCACATATTACCGAATGCTGATTCGGGTGCGTAGCCACAGCAGTAATGATACTGTCCATGGGGATACGGAACCGATCAAGTCTTTCGACTGTGGGTAATTCAGAGTGTCCAGGTTTTGCCCCTTCAAGCTCTTTGACATCTTTGTCTTGGTCTATGGCAGCAACCTCGATGCGTCGTAGTTGGTTTAGATCAATCATGTTCAAGCTCATGGCGTCATGAATTCCCGTGCACATAATTGATTCGTCAAACAATAATGTACCTGTGCAACGATGGCAAGAAAGCCACGAGTTACGAAGTATGCGCGGTAAGAAGTCCCGCTGATGTCCACCTTCTGAAGCCATTGAAAGCACGGATGAAGATGCGTCTGTCTTCGATTTATCTTGTGGTATGAATCCTATGCATCATTGTAGAACGAGCTGTGAGCTAAAGGCCATTGAAACACACATTCAGGGTCGTGTACTTCATGCAGGAGTACATACCTCGAAGGAACGTGTGCAGCTTTACGACAGAGCCACGAAGATGATCTATGCCTACTATCCAATCATTGCGCAACTGGCACAGCACTTGCGTTTCGGACTCCGGCATCATACGCAGCGACATGATTCCAGGAGACCCATATCGGCTTGTGAGAAGTACAGTCTCAATCAAAGCAGGAGATAAATATGCTGACCGCGCATGCAATGAAAAATAGTCAGTTCATGTCATCAAGGTAGCACTTTGCACTCAATGACTGTTCTTACGTTTGATTGCATCCATGATATTGACTGCTGCTTTACGTTGTGGTACAGGCTTTGAACCAAAGGCAGGAACAACCATGTGCTGAATGTCGTACGTCTGTAGAAGACAAATAAACCTATCGTCAGTCATGTAAACGAGAGCAAGTTATACGCGCTTGCAGATGCAGTACCATCAGCATTCCAGCTTCATTGCCGCAGATGAGAAATTGTTTGTTCGGTGACAGTAGCAAAGAATTAATCGGCACTTTGAATGATCCTGTGAGAAAACTCCACACTGGCCGCAGAGGGAATCGAGGGTCCCACATCCGGATAGCTCCATCCGCATCTCCAGCAATCACGTTTGCATTTTTCGATCGTGCAATGGACCTTGTTGTCTCGGTAGGTAGATATAGTAGATCGTTGTAGCCACTGGAAGGGTGGTTGGAACTCTTGAGCACTTTATGTGGGTTGCTTGGAAATTTGCCCAAATTATAGACATGGATCTCATTGCGATTCGTAAAAGAGCACGCGATCTCATCCTACTCACCACACCACAATGACCACATTGTAAGCACGACAATTGACCTCCCTATTAATGCAAAGAGCTCACTCACTTCATTCAAAGGGTTCCAGCGAATGCATTTTACCTCAAACGGAGTGAAGATCGTGTGGATCTACAGTGAATGCCTCCGTCAACAGAAATACAGCAACATCAACAAGTTCCGTATCTTGGCAGAAACAAACCGTACCGGGTGCAGTGTTTCAACCTTTGTCTCCAGCTCCTGTTGTTCGCCATCTCCCTTTTCATCTTCCTTTGCCTTCTTGTTCAGCACTCGTTGTTCGAGGTTCAAACTGCGGTGAAACACGTCATCGAAGTCGTATAGAGCGATGACCCCGTTGGACGCTCCTGCAACCAGCAAAACGCCCTGTACGTCGAATTCCATACAGCTAGCGTAAAAGCGTTCAGAGCTCATAGCTCCTGCCTGTCGCTCCCAATGAGGAGCCAACTGCAGCTCCACCGGCAGCCGTCGGAAGTGCGTGAGTGTCCAGCGCACCAGCTGCTGCTTCCGGCGACGTCGAAGACTTTTGATTCCGCCAATGAGCTGCCATGTCGTGGTACACCCCACAAGCTCGCGATGTTGCAGAATATCCGTCAGACCTTCGCGAGCTTTTCGACGTGTTGCAGCATGTTGCAGTTGTTTGTGTGACTGCACTTCGTCTTTATCTGGATCACTGTGTTCTTGTATGCTATTCTTTGTGGCACTGATGTCGTTGTCGCTACTGATGTCGTTGTCGCTACTGCTGTCGATAGACTCGATACTGATGCGCCGAGTGTGTTTGCGCTGGAAGAAGGCGGTGATCGGCTGCGTGGCTTGGCGCTTCATTACGAGAGACTGGAATTGTGTTGCCGCCAAAAATTCAAACAATTAACTGATACTTTCATTACTAAAAAGTAGCGATATGACTAAATCCATCATACCACAGACAAGACAAACTACGACGGTCATGGTGCTCCAAACATCAGACTGAGCGCAAGCCGCATAGACACAAGTCTGCTGACGCCATCTTGGAGAGCGCTTTCGAGCAGGGCAAGGGCTACACCACCTAGAATGCCCGACCTTCCTTCTCGTTAGGCACCTCCGCTATCCTCCTCTCGACCGCGCTCTGACAACTTCCACAACAGTCGAATGTAGAATGCCAGACCATTTTCTTGAATGCAATGAGGCATCAGAATCCACCGCGCGCTCCAGTCAGTGCCATCTGGCGCTACAACGTCACGTATTTGCAGCGCTTCTGCCACATCCGTCTCGTTGGCACTCTTGCACGCACGCATGATCGCATTCACAAGTTTTCTCTTCTCCTTCTTTTCCTTCTTGATCAGCACATAGAGTCGGAGGCGTTTCTCAAAGTTTTTTCGAATCATCACGCCGGCGTTGACCACCATCTGCTCACGAAGTTCTTGTTTGAGAGTATTGTATCTGGTAAGATTTGAGACTTCCTCGAGTCCGTGTTGTGCTCTCTGTGACTGATACACACGGATGCTTTTCCACAAAACGGGATTCTTCTCAGCAATGAGACGCATCTGGGGAATGACGCTACGCCCAAGCAACTGCGGTCAAAGAAGGTCTTGTCTGTGTGGTTGAGCCGAGACAGCTTGCTGTAGTGTATACAGAAGGGGGAGAGAAAAGGATCGACAAGAAGTCTTCCGAGTATCAATTGGTGCTTCCTAAATACGTGCCAGACGTCGACATCAGACTTGACCCTGCAATATAGTCACTGTGTACTGCTATGAGAGAGAACTTGCATTTGCACCAAGGTTGGTGCTATGAAAGCAGGTTAAGAAAGAGTAAGAGGAAAAGGAAGAAGAAGAGGAAGAAAAAGAAAAAGAAAAAGAAAAAGAAGAACCACCCGGTCTGGATTCACTGATCCCCGCAACCGAAGCGTTGTAACGAGCGCGATATTGTGCAAGTGACGTCGAAGGTGTACCGTCACATGGCTGGCTCAAGCGATTTACTGCTTGAAACGAAGATCTGAAGAAACGGCACCCTGAATACGGAGAGATTCTTGCAGAGATACCGTTGTTCAAGACCGCGAGCTACACGAAGTACCTGAAGCGACTGCTGTACTTCTGAAGCACCGTGATGTTCTTGCTGAACTTCAGTGCGGACCAATTGTTTCTCAAGTGGAAGTTCTTCGGAAGCGTATGACTCGTGTGGCGGTCGATGCGATTGCGAAGCGCCTTGTTTCGACGGTGAGCATATAGATGTGCGTGGCGTACGAGGACTGGAGCAGGCATGATAGCATCAAAGGACACACACACAGTCTGGTGAAATGGCTGGCAGGAGCGTTGCGGAAGCGCACGACAGTGATATTCGTGGACGAGCTCATGATGAGCAAGCTCTGCTCGCAGTGCCACCAGACGCTTTCGACCGTCAACTACAAAATCGACACGAAGCTATTGATGCGGAGAAAGTGCGAAGACGTCGTGCTACCACGCAGCCGAGCTGAGGTCCATTTACAGAGGAGCAGTGCTACGGAGTGCTGCGATGTGACCGCGTAGAGTGCACCGCCAAGTACTGGGACCGACACGTGAACGCCGCCACTAGCATGGTCAATCTGCT